>JAUMHM010091942.1:0-26366 GCA_032362435.1 Melikaiella ostensackeni
TTAGAAAGCGAACAACTGTGTGGTTTTTATTTTGGCCAGCACAGTTGTCACTGAAAATGTGCAATTCTTCTATCTCATGGCCAATGTGGGATTCGATATAATCAAGTAAAGAACTACATATTTCATTTGGTGATTTTTCCGTTGTACCTTCATAATAAACGTAAAGTTTTGCTGTGTTTTCACCTACATTATGAATACCGAAAGTATTTACTTATAACTATCTACACAGTAAAAAGTAATGTTCAAAGTGATACGAAAATCGATATTATTTTGATATGCAACAAAAATGATACCAAAATCATGAGCATTTTGATCGGCCAAAGTGAATGATCGATTTTTGAGATCATATAATAATCTGATTCGGGGTCATGTATCAGGCCAAGCCAAGATGGTAGTCGTTATTGGAATATACTTGGCTTATATGCGAGTTTTTTATGACTTCTGATCGTGCAGTGTGCTTGAAAAGTTCAAAAATAACAAGATTTGATAAAAGAATATATCTCCTTTTAAGTATAGTTGTCATCTGCACGCGGTTGGACAAAATATTTAGGTTATGACATCCGCGCAATAAACTGGAATATGTGGCAATTGAAAATTTGACATGTAATCTTAACAGATTCCAGCAACATCGTTTCGCATTTCACACAGCTTTCGAACAGATTCTATTTTAGTATAAAACTTTTTTACAGCAGCAATACGTTGTTTTTCTGCATCACTAATATCATCACTACGTTATAATGCACCCTTTTTTCTACGAATTGAACAAGTGTCAACTTGGGGTCTACCAAAGCGGAGATTAAATTTTTTTTTGAAATACTGTCAATGAAACTAGTAACTTATTTCAATATTCGGATGTTTCTTTTTGAATAGTTTGTACATTATAGTAGTATTCAATCTTACATCCAAATACCTAAACTCTTTATCGATGTAATGAGAGATTTTCACTGGAAATTGTTCTATATGCTCCGTTATTAATTCACACGTTTCTGGACTTATTGCATTGCTACGTTTAGATTTACCTCTTTTATCATAAGGTATTTCGCCTCTTGATAAAAGATTGCATATTCGATAAATTCTCTTTTTTGTTATACCGAGAAAACTCAAAAAAGCAGAATGACAAACTTGAATTCTTTTCCCACGATCCATCACAAAATAGGTATAAGTATTTCACTTCGGTCTATTGTTTCCTGTTATTTTAAATACGTTTTGAATTATTGAATAAAATGACACCTTGTAGAAAGACGTCTTGTTAATTTTTATTATGAAGACTGTTAAAGGTGGATAATACAGTAGCTTGATCAATTTCACCAAAATGTTTAAAGCACTGTTTCTAGCATCTAAATTTTTGGAAATATTCTTGTGAATTTCTATTTGCATATTTCTTTCTTCATCAAAAAATATAGAACACTTAAAACAATAAAAAATAATAATTATCCTAAACAAATTCTAATTTATACTATTGTTCAAATTTACTTGCAAGGATCATCAGTTTGTCGTTTTTCAACTATATTTCCTTTCCAGTTCACGTATTTTTCTCCTGCAACCTTTTCATTTCTAATCACATTTCTTCTGTAATGTATTTCATTACGAACTTCTTTTTTTCTTTTCGAAGGTTCCGGTTCAAACACCGATGCTGATGATGAACCCTCTGATTCTACAAAACTATCTTCTGAATCGCTCGAAATAATTTTCAATGTATATTACTTTCAATAACAAGATTAAGAAATATTATGAAACCTGTACGTTGATATGACGAAACTGAATAGAACATGAATATAGCGCTTATAAAACAAAAGGTTTATTGAACTAATTTCAATGCACTTGATCCTTTTGGTTACTCTGCAGAGAATATTTTACAAAGAAAAACAAATTTTACATATATTCAAAAAATATCCGATTAAGTGCAGAAAGGGATCTACTGTTGAAGATGTTCCCTTTTTGCATTTAATGGAAATTTTTAAATTTCAAATTTATAAATATTTAAGTAAATAATTTTCGCATCATTTTTTTTAGTGCACCCATTATATAAAGCGTATTCGAATCTAGATGAACAAGTTATTTACTCATTTTGGACAAAAATGTCAGTTGTCAGTATACAATTTTTTGCACTTAGCGATTCAATTAAAAGAAGAGAATGTATTCATATTTAATGGCTGTATTCATTTTCGCCTTTCAAATTTCATAGAATTGAAGGAAGTAGAGTTCGAATGGAAAATAAATAGCGAGGCGTTGGAGTTGATGAAGGAGTTCTGCTACCTAGGATTTTGGTTCGAAGCAGGAGAAGGAAACGAGCTGCTGGATGGAAAGAGCATAAGAGAGTAGGAATTCTGAATGAGAGATTTCTAAGATTCGTCATGAGGGTGAGTTGGAGCTGCCCAGGTTATATGCTGAGGAAAGGGAGAAAGTGTAGATATATAAAGAAGATGACTAAGTAATTCTTGAGATTTTCAATTTAGAATTGTACAAGAATGGACTGCAATTATTTTCCATTTTGTGGTGTGAATTCCATTGGAAGATATTTAGAGTTTGGAGAGTAACTCTGAAGGTTCTGCACTTGTTCGTCAGGAACATAACTTTATTTTAATAGACAAGTTTATGCGACCCGGACTAGTTTAGTACCTAAAGTATGCACATGGAGGCAACCAAAACCAATAAACTTCAATGGTTTGCATACACCTCGAACAACCCATATTAGACATATGTACCTTAGTATGAAAAGGAAAAATATTTCTGTTAGGATTTAGTACCAAAGTGATATAATTAAAACTATTTATAAAAATCACAGTAAATGCCAGTTGATCAATTTGATCCCGAAATTGGACGAAAATGATACTATATGTATGGCTTTCATAAGGATTTCGGATTTTTTATATGATCAGCAAATTGCGCATCAGAATGATTCTATTTTCAAGATCAATTACTTGTCATGAATTTTGATGAATTTACGAGTGTCAGTTGTTATGCCACGACCAAGTCATTTTCGTTTACATGCACATTAAAACCTGAGCGTTTGAAGAAATTTTCTACATTTTGTTTAACGAAAAATCATTAACTTTCGACGAATACTTAAACTACGCAAATCTAACAAAACACATTTTGAAAGTGAAGAAATAATTACCAGAGCTATCAAAATTTATAGCCTAATATAGCAATATTGGAAATTTTCTCCCACTCAGAAATTCAAAATTTTCTAAAATATTCCTTCTTGGTCGTTTGAAGGTTTAAATCTTCTAGAAGTGAGTGTCGAAACTAGATAAATAATAGAAACACTTTCAGAAACAAAAAAATTTACTTTCAGAGTTGAATGTTCGTTTATTTTTGGGTTGAAAATTAATTTTCTTAACTCAGGATTCAACCATTCCAGTTGAAGATTCATCATTTCAGTTTAAAATTCATCTCTTTGATTAAAAAGAAAAACTATTATAATTTTGGTGGAGAATTCATCTTTTTAAATGAAAAATTTTATTATTTGGATGAGGATTCGATTATTTCGTTAAAAATTCAAAATGATGTTAGAAAGTCATTCTTTTTGGTTAAAAATCCAGCCTTTTTATTGAGAATTCGTTTTTTTTGGTTGAAAATTCATATTTGCGGGTTGGAAATTTAACTGTTTTGTAAAAAAATTTGCGCTTTTGGCTTGGAAATTCGAAAATTTGGTTGATTTTTTTCTCACTTGACTAGAAAATCTTTGTTGGTTGAAAATTTAATTCTTCTGTTAAAAATTTATCTTTTTTTGTGCAAAATTGATCTCCTTGGCTGAAAATTCCTCTTTTTGGTTGAAAATCCAACTATATTTGGTTCAAAGTTAATTCTTTCTGGTTGAAATGTCAACTATTATATTTTTAGTTAGGAATTAATCTTTCTTTATATTAAAAATGTCATCATTTGGTTCAAAATTTGATTATTTTTTTGAAAATTTATTTTTTTGGTTGAAGATTCAACTGTTTTGTAGGAAATTCATCCTTTTGGTTTGAAAAACCAACAATTTGATTGAAATATCTTTTCCTTGCCTGGAAAATCTTTCTTGGTTGAAACTTCCACTGTTTTGTTAAAAATTCCTCTTTTTGGTCTGAAAACTGATCTCTTTTGGTAGAAATTTCAACTTTCTCAGTTAAAGATGCAACTGTTTGGTTTAAAATTAATCTTCTTTGATTAAAAATCAATTCTATACGGTTAAAAAGTCTAATATCATATTTTTTGTTGAGAGTTAGTCTTTTTTCATATCAAGTATTGTATTATTCGGTTGAGAATAATTTTTTTTCAAGATTCAACTCTCTGTAGATAGCTCATCTTTTTGCTTTTGAAAATCAAAATTGGTTGAAAGTTCAACTCCTTTCTTGAAAGTTCAATTTTTTGGTTGAAGATTCATCTCTTTGGTTGAAAATTTAAATATTCGAATGAAAATTTGTTTCCTTTTCATAAAAAAATAACTTTTCTGACCGAGAACTTAACTATTCCAGTTTTGTTAGAAATTTATTTTTTTCTTAGATGAAAATTCAACTATTTGGTTGAAAATTTATCATTTTCAGTTAAAAATTCAACCATTTGGTTGAAGAGATTCATCTCTTCGGTGGAAAATTCAACTATTTTGTTGAAAGTTTGTTTTTATTTGGTTAAATTAAACATTTTTAACTGGAACTTTAACTATTCCATTTTTGATTGCAAACTTATCTTTTTTTTATTCTTTCTGGGTTGAAAATTCAATCATTTGGTTGAAAATTAACTTTTTGTCGAAAATTTATATTTTTGTGATGAATATTCAACCATTTTGTAGAAAATCCGCCTTAAGGTTAGAAAATTTAACAGTTTGGCAGAAAATTTTTTTTCTTGGCTGAAAAATCTTTTTTGGTTAAAAATCCAACTCTCTGTTGAAAATTCTTCTATTTGGTTCGAAAATTCATCTCATTTTGCAGAAATTTCACCTCTTCTTGTTAAAAATTCAGCTGCTGACTTTTTTGTAAATTCATGTATTTTGTTGAATTTTTTTTTTGTAGAAAATTAATCTCCTGCTCTGAAAATTCATCTTTTTGGTTGAAAATCCATCTGCTTTGTAGAAAATTCGCCTTTTGGTTTGAACATCCAACAATTTGGTTGAATTTTATTTCTTGACTGAGAAATCTTTTTTGGTGGAAAATTCATCTCTTTTGGTAGAGATTCCATGTATTCTGGTTAAAGATGCAACTGTTAATATATTGTTAATTCATGTATTATGTTGAAAATTTGTCTATTTCTTGTAGAAAATTGATATTCATTTCTAAAAATTCATCTTTTTCGTTGAAAAGTCGACTATGATATCTTTGGTTGAAAATTTGATTATTTGGTTGAAAAATGATTTATTTTGTTGAAAATTCATCTTCTTTTGGTTAGAAATTCATCTCTTTGCTGGAAAATTTCACTGTTTTGTTGAAAGTTGTCTTTGCTCGTTGAAATTAATCTTTTTCGGTAGAGAATTATTTTTTTTAGCTGAAAATTTACCTATTCTATTTTTCGCTGAAAATCTATCTATTTTATTTAAAGATTCATGTATTTTGTTGGAAATTCGTCTATCTTGATTTAAAATTCAACTACTTGGTTGAAAGTTTAATTTCTTTGTTAAGGTATCATTTTCTTGGTTGAAGATTCATAATTTTAGTTGAAAATTTATTTCTTTAAATGAACATTTAACTATTTTGTTGAAAATTTCTCTTTTTTTTGGTTGAAGATTCATTATTTTAGTTAAAATTTCATCTCTTGAATACATTTTCAACCGAAAAGATGAGTTTCCGACTAAAATTTGGAATCTTCGTTTGAAACAGTTAAATTTTCACTTTAAAAAATTGATTTCCACCAAAAAAAAGAGACGAATTTTGAAAAAAGTTGGAAATTCGTTTTTTTTTGGTGAAAATTAATTATTTCGAGTAAAAATTTAACTCTTTTAAGCGAAGATTCAAAATTTCACTTAAAAATTCATCTTTCGGCTGAAAATGTATTAATTTTTTTGGAAATTTGTTTTTTTCAGTGAAAAATAATTTCTTAATTGAAAATGAAATTATCAAATTTTTGGTTGAAAAGTTATTTTTGTTACTAGTCAAATTTCTGCTTTAGTTTTTTAAATATTATGCCGATTATGACTAACCTACGGCATTCAAATAACGTATAACTGCCACTCGAGAGATTTGAAGAAGTTGTGTAAAAATTAATTTTGGATCCGCAAAAATGGATCATTTTGATCTGTAGTTGATAACTGTCCATTTTTTTCAAATTATTTATTTTTATTCAGAAAGAGATGCAACAGTTTGATATTCTGGGGCTTACTATGTATACCAAAATTTGATTTTCGCTTTCACTTCTTTCAAACACACCTAAAAGAAGTTTTAATTTTGCATCTTTCCAAATTTTGACTTGAGATTCGATAAGAGATGAAAGTTTGGATATAAATTAAAAAATCAGATACTTTTCTTGACTTGAGTAAATATTATTTCGAGGAAGGATATAGTAGACGTTTATTTTCGTAATGTAAACTTTGCCCGAAAATTCGTCCTGGATTTAAATGTAGGTCGGGTTGCTTGCATCACAATGTTCCCGCGAAGACCACGATATCTGCAGTCAGTTGTTACGCTTGCACCACAGAATATGCATGTGGATGATTCTACTGAATGGACCCTTTTCCGTTCGACTTTTGCTGCAGAAATTTTTTTAGATTTTAAAATCTTTTTTCCCCGAAATTCATTCATACGACCTTCCAAAGTGAATAGGTGATTTGCGCAAAATTGATTCTCGAAAATATTGATATTTTAGGGGTAGTTTTGCACCCCATCAGTTCTCAGTGAGCCAGGCGATCCGGTTTCGTGGCCAAAAGTAGGCCAACACATTAAAATATAAAAAATGAATTTCAATTACGCATATATATGGTTTTTTGGGTCTTTGATTCCGCATCCAAAGTCTAAATTTCAAAAAATGACATGGCGGATCAATATGTCGCACAAGTATTTAAGAAAATTATTGGATTTACTCGTAACGCGGGATCTGAGAACGTTTCATTCAAAGACGTTTTTTCATGGAAAAGAATTTTAACTTCCGATTGTTTAAACAAATTTTGCTCGAAATTTTTGTTTACAAATGTTATTCACTGAAAAACTAATAGCACCATTCGATTCCACGGAAAAAATTACATAGAGCCCATGTGCTAGACGCGATCTGAGGGTACCGCATGATACCTGGCGGCTTAGTCGACCCTTTCTATTGTATTGCACTGCGTGTACCCTAAACTCGAGCTCGATGTGAGTCCAGACAAAGTGGTGCTCAACCGGAGGCTACTGTATTATGTAGTATGTACCTTAAAATTTAATTCATAATGAACTCTGTTGACTCGACTATTTGAGTATAGCAAACCAAAATTTTAAGGATTGAGAATCTTCTGAAATTTATTATGTTTAAGAAGCTACTTTGATACATACTGGACAGCAAAGAATTTTTCCCAGGAAAAAAGGAAAAGGATGGCCTCTTCTTTTATTGAAATCATTTGTAACAAAGCTAAATTTCAAGTGTTAACAACATTCTGTATCTTAATAAGTTTGAGAAGCTGCTTTGACACATATTAGATATATAAAAAATATAAAAAATTACTATAAATTTCTTGAATGAAGAAAACAACGCATGTTTCAGTTGATTCATTTCTTTAATAAAAAAAAAACAAATCAAACATGTTTTATTTATGAATGGACTCTACATATACATTGGGAATAATGACGTAAATTAACTTCTTAACATTTCGTTCCCAAAAATACGAATATTAAATAATTATATATATATTTTACCAGCGAGGTAAAATCATAATGTTATGCGTAGGATGTCTTTGAAAAAAAAAATTTATCTTTAAGCATATACGAATAATACGCCAAATTGATATAATTTGCTAATAAAAATTATGAATATTTATGCATAGTAACTTTTTTATCTCAAATAATGCTGTGAATTATTTGTAAATTATTTTTTTATGAAGAGAAAATATTCAATGCCAGAAAAGTTGGAAACAGGTGAAACAAATTATTTAAGCAAATAGATATCTATTTGCTTAAATAATTTGTTTCACCTGTGACTCAATTTACTCGACATTATCCGTTTCTGGACTACTGTGTGGTGGTGTGGAACGCAGTTGATTAGGAATTCAATTCGAAGGTACGTACTAAGTCATACAGTAGTCTCCAGTTGAGCACCACTCCGTCTCGACTAACATCGAGCTCAAGCTTAGGGTACGCGCAGCGCAAGTAATAGAAATGGTCGACTAAGCCGCCAGGTATCATGCGGTACCCTCAGGTCGCCTTAAACCAACTTTTCTATTATGTCAACTGGTCTGCACATGGGGCTTGATAGGTTAAAAAATTGTTTATAACTTTATAATTTGTTACTACATTCTTCAAATTAGGTCAATTTTTCGTTACTATTACCATTCTAAAAATAAATTACAACGATTTTGAGACAAAATACTTTTTTTTCTAAAACAAACTGATATACTGAGGAATTTGTTTGAATAAATTGCTTATCATAATTAACTTGTACATTAAATTAATTATTAATGCTCCTTAAGTATATCTGCGTTAATTCGCATCAGGGGCCGTTCATAAACTACATTTCCAATTTTTGGCTATTTTTGACCCCCTGTCGCCCCTCTTTGACGACCGTAGTCTAGTCCTTAACCCCCCCCCCCCCCCAAACGTGGACATTGGTTAAACACGGATTTCAGGTTTATTTTACGTTTTTTCGCGTTTCTATTGAGTTTAGTTTATAAAACGCTAAAATTCCTAAGATTTCAAATCGAAATATTGCATTTTCAAAAACAAGTTGAATTTTACACTAAGAAATGTTTATTTTCTGCCAAAAGAGAAAATTTTCAACCCAACAAGACAAATTCTCAACACCAACAAATTCATTTCCAACCAAAAAGTTGCATTAACAACCAACTAGTTTAACTTTCAAGCAAAAGAGACCATTCTTCAACGGAATAGTTAAACTCTTATCCAAGAAGTTGAATTTTCAAGCCAAGAAGACTTTGACCGTGAGACTCTTGCGAGAATTTCTACGATGAAAACAGTCAGGGCCTTATGAACAATTTCCAGTAGGAATAAATGATATTCATCAATTGTATTTTATACGAATGTGGATTCTTGTTATCATAAAAGATGAACTTTTTTTAATAATGAAGACTCATTAATGAAAAGAGGATTTTCCGCATGTATCTAAAAATAAATACAAAATATGTACGCGAGTATGCGAGCTGCCAGCTTTGCCGCTGCGCTACTGCATGATTGCCTCAAAGTCACAGCGCGTCTTCAACTAAAAAAGGTGAATTCTCAAGAAAACATGTAATAGTTGATATTTCAATCGAAAAATATTTTAATACAAAATCAAAAGCAGTTGAATTCAACCAAAAGATACGAGTTTTCAACAAAATAGTTGAATTCTCAACCAAAACAGATGAATTTTCAACTTAAAGGTTGAATTTTTAATAAAAAAATATGAATCTTCAACCAACAAAAAGCAAATTTTTTACTACGTGGTGTAGCTTTAGACCAAGTAATTGAAATTTCAAACAAAAAAGACGAGTTTTTAACAAACTAATTAAATTCTTAACGAGATCAATTTTCAACCAGATGGTAGAATTTTCAACTAAAAAGATCCATTTTTACCAAAAAATGGAACAGTTAAATTTTCGATCAGAAAATTTAATTTTTAACAACAAAAAAAAACGATTAGAAAAAAAGTGAAATTTTCAATCAAAGAGGTGAATTTCCAACTAATAAAATTAAATTTTAACAAAGGAGTTCAACTTTCATCTAAGCAGACAAATTTTCAACCAAAACAGATTAATTTTGAACCAAACAGTTGCATTTCGAACCTAAAAAGTTGAAATTTCTACCAAGAGATACGAAGTTTTGAACCAAAAAGATGAATTTCAAAGAAAAGGTTTAAATGTTTAACTAAGTTGGATTATCCAGTCCTGAGAGAAAAAAATTTCAATCCAAATATTGAATTTTCAACTTAAGAACGCGAGTTTCCTACAAAACAGTTGAATTTTCGATTGGCAAATATCAATTTTCAACAAAAAAGTTGATTTTCAACCAAATAGTTGAATTTTCAACCAAATAGTTGAATTTTTGACCCAAGAAAACGAGTTTTCAAGAAAACACTTAAAATTTTAAGCAAAAAGAACGTCTTTCTAATATAATTGTGGAATTTTCAACAAAATAATCAAATTTTAAACCAAATAATAATTTTTCACCAAATAATAATTTTTCAGCCAGAAAAGATTAACCCTCCACCAAAAGTATAATCTAAGTATTTTCTACCAAAGTAATGAATTTCCAACTAAATTAAGCAATCTTCAAATGGAATGGTTAAATTTTATGTTAAGAGAATTAATTTTGAATAAAAAGAACGAATATTCAACTCTGGAAATTAATTTTTTTGTTTCTAGAAATGTTTCTATAAATTTACCTAGTTCAGTCTCCCACTTTTAGAAGACTTACAACTTCTTACAACCAAAAAGGAATTCTTTTAAGTATTTGAAAACTAAAAAAGCTACAACTTTTTTTCCAAGCTCCTCAAGTGCGATTTTTATATATTGGGCTATAACAACTGAACAATTGAAAATAAAAATTCATGACAAGTAATTGATCTTTAGAATTGGATCATTTTGATGCGCAATTTGCTGATCAAACAAAAAATCCGAAATCCGCATAAAAGCGTTGCAGATCATTGTGAGCCAATTTCGGGGTCAAATTGATCAACTGGCATTTACTGTGAATTTTTTTTTATTCAACACTGATTTATTACAGGAAAAGTTCATATATGTATGTTCTTGAACACAAACATCAATGATAATAAAATGCCTGAAAATGCAATATTATAGATTGTTCGAAAAATATATTACCCATAAATGCCAACTGAAGCTCACGAAGCTATGGTTTTAGTTTCGCTTGGAAGGAAATTTATAGCATACTGTGAAAGCTTGGAGAATCATATGGATACAGTATCTAATGTATAAGACATATAAAAATTTTCAACCTATAAGCATTAAAATTTTTCGATTAGACTTTGCGTTATAAAACAAAATTATGATGAAAAATATCATTTCTGCATCAGATTACAAAAAGGTGGAGTCCATGTCAAGTGATCACAAAAATTTTCATGCTTGAAAAGAATTTGCGCGTAGCTCGGTGTAATTAATTTTCTAGTAGTGAAGAAAAACTATAATTAATATTTTAGGAAAGTTCCAAAAATGGCGAAGATATGGGACTTCGAAATTTTCGGTACCTTTTTTGGAAATATCATATCTTCGGTTCTAGTTAACCGATTCAGCTATTTGAGGTCTCTATTTTTTATGAGACGTCATCTTATACAAAAAAAAACTGAAAGAAAAATTGACTTTTTTGAAAACTCAAAGATTAAAAATCGCTTTTTTAAAAATACTACATTTTTTATTTTCTATTCATTTTTTTTGCCAAATGAAGGTCTACATGTGCTTTACAAGTTCCGTAAATTTCATCGTGGGCCAGCCAGTAGTTTGAAAGAAAAAAATTCCAACGCAACGTCCTACATGACGAGCTACGCGGGATAGCGTGGAGGCCGCCTGCCGCAACGCTGCCGGTTCTGTTCGCGTTTCGCATTGTTGTCACTTTGTCGCAATTCGCACTTGCTTTCCGCTTGTGTTTACACTCACAGAAAACACGCACTGCGGCTCAGTTTTTAGTATACAGTCAGAAGGTTTTCGGATTTCCAATCCGTGCGAGTTATCTTGAGCGGCTCACGAGTTTTTGTTTGGATGAGTATTTTTAAAAGCCACATAGAATTCTTTTAAACTGCAAAAGACTAAACGATTTTGAACTTTGGATTTTTCTCCATCAACTTTAATCGATACATAATCATTTTTACCTGGCAATAAACGACTGTTGTCATCATCTCTATAAAAATCTTTAACGTACATTACTGTTTCATTTAGTAAAGTTTTTCCTGCTTTTTGATCAGGAGAAGACAGAATCCCCCCCCAATTCTATTAATTGCTTGGCTTTTGAAGCCATACATTCGGGAGAATCAAATTCACATTCTATTTTTCTGATTGGCCATGTTTTCGGTAAAATGGTCAAAATTTTAATTTGCTCTCTTTTGCTTGACTTAGATTTCTCAAAGTTATTCTTTTGTTGTTTTGCTTTCAACTCAAGAAAATCTTTTACTTCACCTCCGAGAATTCGCAACAAAGTATTAAGTGATAAAATGGCCTGTCTTCTGTCTACGTTTGACATTTCAATATCACTTTAAAAAGAAGAATCATATCAACGTCCATGTCGTTTTTATCTTCATTCAAGTTAAAATCATTATCTGCGGTTACAATAGAAATACAAGGAGTTTGCCTTCGAGATAACTTTTTACGGTATTCACCGCAAATGAAATTATTTATGGTGACAAGTGAAAATTGGTTACAAATAGTTTATGGAACATTTCTCAGATATTTTCGCATGAAATTATGATTAGATTTGTCAAGAGGATTGTAACATTGTCTATTAAAAGGCATTTTTGAACGAGCTGAAACTAAATTTAAGTTCAAAATACAAGAAACAAGGAAATGAATATTTATCGATGATTAAAGAACAAAATCTTAAAACGCTGGTATGAATAGAGTCGACGGTATTCTATATCTATAAAAAAACAAAAATTAAATAATAATCAAGAATACTCGTCAAATAATTCAATTTAGGTTCAATTTTGGTTCGCACATGTTTTCTGCGAGTGTAAACACAAGCGGAAAACAAGTGCGAATTGAAACAGTGTGACAACAATGCGAAACGCGAACAGAACTGGCACCGCCGCGTCGCGGCAGGCGACCTCCACACTATCCCGCGAAACTATGTCATGCAGGACGTTGCGTTTGAATTTTTTTCTCCTAAACTACTGGCTGGCTCACGACGAAATTCACTGCACTTGTCAAGCACATGTAGACCTTTATTTGGAAGAAAAATATTTAAAAATGTAGTATTTTCAAAAAAGCGATTTTTGATTGCATGCAAATCCCATTTAAGCACGAAAATTCTTGTGATCACTTGACATGGACTCCACCAAAAGCGTTTGTCTTAAACATATAAAATGAATTTGAATAGCGGCTAACCTGTGTGTTACAAAGTTTGTATTTCATGCTCCATGGTTTCCCTTTGCATGGTGTTTTTCGACAACGCCTTTGTTGTCTTGAGATACCACCATCGCAACTCCTGAAAAAAATTGATATTAACATATTGGGTAGAAATTAATGAATTTTATCAATAAGATTAGAATGTCATCGCTGCTAGAAATTTTCTTTGAGCAAATATTAAGTAGTTGAAAAACTACTGAAGGAATATTAACTGAAAGACAGTAATAAAAATGTTCTATTGAATCGACCGAAAAATCTTTTCAAAGTTTTTCCTTAGGATCAAGGGGTTAACTACTCGGATCTTTTGTCTATACTCTATTGCAAGATTGTATGGGATTGAAAAAGATTGAATATTATATGTGATTGAAAAATATTACATGAGATCTTAAAATTCTCCATGGATTCCAGGAAGTTCATTATAGAAAATCATTACATTGAAAACGACTAAAGAATAATCAGTATTTAAAAAAATAATACAAAAATATTGATTTTCACAAATGAACTATACACAGCAAAAATCTGTGAATCACCTTGATATCTTTAAAATCGCTTGAAACCTCATTGAGATCCATGAAAATCCTTCGGAGTTTCTTGAAATTCCTTGATACATTTGGAAATATTTTTAAATCCATTAAAATCTTTGAAATCAGTTTAAATCCGCAGGAATAGCCCCAAATTCTTTTGAGCACTTTTATTTGACTTTCAAATCTTCAAAGTCTTTGAAATAGGAATCTGTGAAAATCACTTAAGATCCTTGAAAATACAATAAATTAAATTTATGTCCTAAAGTTCTCTAAAAATCTCTTGAAATTTGTAAAATCCCCTAAAACTTTTGAAATAATTGGAGGTCCTATAAATTTCTTAAATCTTGTGAAATTCTCTTCAATTTCTTGCAGTATTTGGAAATCCTACAAAACACTTTGATACCCCTTACAATTTTTTAAATCTCTTGAAATTCTTTGGGATCTTTTAAAATAACTGGAAATGTTTGAAATCCTTCAAGGTTTTTTTAATTCCTTCATATTCCTTGAAATTGTTGAAGTCCGTAGAAATCTTTTTAAAAAAATTTAATTTATTCCGTAAAGTGATCTAAAAATTCGTTGAAAACCCTTAGAATTCCTTGATATCTTTAGAAATCGTATAAATCCATTAGGATAAGGATACATCGTTCAAAACCCTTCCAATATAAATTAAATGAAACTTATTTAGTGAAGTCATATAAAAAAACCGTTCATACTCGTATCTATAGAAATCTTTGAAACCTTTTGAAATCTTTGAAGATACAGTAAAATTCTTTGAATCTTGTAAAACTTCCTAAAATACCTTATAATCCCTTGAAACCTTAGCTTTGAAATCGGTAGAAGCCCCTGAAATTTCAATATCTAGAATTTAGTTCTTTAGAAATCCCTTGAAATCTTTCGAAATCTCAAAAAACTTTTTGAAATTCCTTGACATTTTTAAAATGTCTTGAAATTCTGGGGATCTTTCAAAATAACTTAAAATCTTTAAAATTATTATGGAATCCCATGAAATCTTTGAAAATCATAAAAATCCATTAAAATCGGTAGAAATTATTTGACATCACTTGAATATAAATTAATGTTAACTTATTCATGAAAGCTCTCGGAAAAGGCCGTTTAAATCTCTAGAAATTTTTGAAATTCCTTGAAATCTTTCGAATCCTTGGAGATTCAATAAAATCCATTAAATCTTCCGTCAACGAAAGTTTGGGAATCCTCTAAAATCCCTAGAAAATTTTCTGCCTAAGATCGTTCCAAAAACTTTAAAATCCGTGGAAGTCCCTCGAAATTTCATTGAATCCTGTGGAATCCCTCAAAATTTCCTGTTATGATTGTAAATCTTCAAAACCATATCAAATCTCGTGAAACTTTTATGTAATCTATCGAAATTGCTGTGAATCCGTGGAAATTCTCTGAAATTCCTTGAAATTCCTTGAATCCGTTGAGATCAATTGGTGTATTTGAAATCTTTCAACTCTTCCGAAATTCTGTAAAATCTCTTGAAATCTGTAGAATTCTGAGAAGCCCACTTAAATAATTTGAAATTCTACATATTAAGCAAATAAATTATTCCTTTGTAGTTTTTCTAATTATTGCATCAAATCTTTCGATCTTTTAAAATTATTTATTCCTATACATTATAGGTCTATATTGAATTTTCTGTAATATTTTTTCGTAAGGGTGTATAACAAGGGTTTGTATGGGATTGCACGGGATTGCACGAAATGTTGTAGAGATCGCTCGAGATTTTATAGAGATTGCATGGGATCAAAAGGGAATGTAAAAGATTGCACGGGATTGCAAAGGATTGCATGAAATTGCACGAAATTCTATAAAGATCGCTCGAGATTTTATAGGGATGGAGGATTACAAGGAATTGAAAGAGATTGCAAGGGATTGCTAGGATTGCATGGGATTACAAAGGATTGCATAAGATTGCACAAAATTTTATGAAGATCGCTCGAAATTGTTTAGATATTGCATGGAATTAAAGGGGTTACAGAAGATTGTACGGGGTTGTAAAGGATTGCATGGGATTGTGCGAAATTGAATAGATATCGCTCGAGGCTTCATAGACATTGCATGAAATTACAAGGGACTGTGAAAGATTGCATGGGATTGCAAAGGATTGCATAAGATTGCACGAAAATTTATAAAGATCGCTCGAAATTGTTTAGATATTGCATGGAATTAAAGGGGTTGCAGAAGATTGCACGGGATTGTAAAGGATTGCATGGGATTGTACGAAATTTCATAGAAATCGCTCAAGGCTTTATAGACATTGCATGAAATTACAAGGGATTGTGAAAGATTGCATGGGATTGCAAAGGATTGAATAGGATTGCACGAATTTTCATTAAGATTGC
Source organism: Melikaiella ostensackeni (assembly GCA_032362435.1). Lineage (NCBI taxonomy): Eukaryota > Metazoa > Arthropoda > Insecta > Hymenoptera > Cynipidae > Melikaiella > Melikaiella ostensackeni. The sequence continues at coordinate 16,047 of JAUMHM010091942.1, forward strand.
TTGAGATCTTATAAAGATCGCATGTGACTGCACGAGATTTCAAAGTATTGCATGGGATTGCAAAGGATTGCATGGGATCGCACGAAATTTCATAGAGATCGCTCGAGACTTTTTGGAGATTTCACGGTATTACAAGGGATTGTAAAAGATTGCATGATATTGTGAAGGATTGCGTGGAACTGCACGACATTTGATAAAGATCGCACTAGATTTTATAGAGATTGCATGAGATTACAAGAGATTGTAAAAGATCGCATTTGCCTGAAAAGGATTGCATGGGATTGCAGGAGATTGCATGATATTGCGGAGAGAGTGTACATCAGATGGCAGGAGTAATTAGCCCCTCACTTAGGACCGAAAAGGAAGTTCCAGGAAAGCAAGTTAACATTTTGAGATGGTGTTTTTGGAAGTTCAGCCGAAAAAAGTTGAAACGTCCGAAATAAATGGGAACCCGTTTTAAGTAAACTTTCATAATAAACGAATATTTACGAATGGTTCAAATTCGTTTCATTAAAAAAGTGAAGAAGTATGAGCCTTCATATTTCCAAAGTTATATCGAAAACGAAGTGAGAAAGCGAGTAATGTAGAAAAAGATCAGTAAAAGTATGGGAGGTATCTTGGACTCGTAAAATAGGCGTTTCCGGTCTAGTAGAGTCAGAACTTATAAAACTCATAAATTTTCCTCCACAGTCTGCACTGTTTCCGTGAAAACGTCTACAACAATTCCAGATGGCGAAAGTTACCACGAAAACTACCAAGACAATGAGAGAGAAGAGAACGACTGATTTCGAATATTCAATATTTCACTGAGCTCTATTAGTAATCACTAGAGATTATTGCATGCGAATTTTACTTATTAGTTATAGATGTCATTTCGAAGGGGTCTATGGATTTTTTACAATATTTTTTCTCACAATAATATATCAAGGGGTTAATGATTTCTGAAATCCCTTGTAATCCTTCTTTACAACAAGATATTATAGGAAGTTCAGTATAGGTGTTGTTGTGCTGGAACTCCAGAACGCAACCCACTTTCCATCTTCCCGCGTCCCGGAAGTTTCAGAACGCCACCCACTTCCCACGTCCCCGTGTGCTGGAACTCCAGAACTCCAGCCACATTCCACCTCCCTGTGCGCTGGAACTCCCAAAAAGCCACCCACTTCCCACTTTCCCGCGTGCTGAAACTCCAATATGCCATCCACTTTCCACCTCACAACGCGCTGGATCTCTCAGCACGTAGTCACCACCCACTTTCCACCTCATCGTGTGCTGGAACTCCAGAACGCCACCCCACTTCCCAACTCCCCATGCACTGGAATCCCAGAACGCCATCCACTTTCCACCTCACAACGCGCTGGATCTCTCAGCACGTAGTCACCACCCACTTTCCACCTTGCAGTGTACTGACACTTTAAGCACGTAGTCATCACCCACTTCAAGGAAAATCATTATAGAAAATCATTATAAGAAGATCATTATGAGAAAATCATTATAAGGAATAAATAATGTCAAAATATTGAAGGAATTGGATCGCCGGCAGTAGCTGGGTGGTGATTCTCGACTCGTCAAGGTCTCGAATGTTAAGCATGGACGGGTGCGGTTAGTACTCGGATGGCTGACCGTTCGGGATTTTTGCTTAGTCCTGTTTTCACTGTATTTAACTACTATTGGGTGGGAGATTTAACGCCGAGGATGGATGTGAGCCCTCGATGCTATCGAGTGTCTACATCCAAACTCGTCTGTCGGTAACCAACTGTGCTCAGGAGATTTGGTTTTCTGCAGTTTTCCATTCCCCTGACTAAATGTTCAGGCGAATGTCAGCGCTTCCAAAGAAAATCCGGCTGTAGACGATGGCGAATTTTAGAGACTAAAAAAAGCCACGGGATTGAGTACGTCAGGCATTGCTTTGAGGCTCATTTCGAGATTTGGGGTTATTGGTGGTTTTGGAGAAGGATTTGATCTAAGAGGTTTAATGTCTGATGAACTCCTGTGGCAGGGGGTTTTCAGGTATGTGAAAATCCAAAAAGGGTATGCATAGCGTAAAAATCTAATCTTGAAAAAATTGATGCAAGAAATAGAGAAACTACAAACGAATAAGTTATTCATTTACTTAACGTAGGATTTCAAATTATTTCAAGAGATTCAACAGGATTCTACAGATCCACAGATTTTAAGGAATTTTACAGAATTCCTAAAAAGTTGAAAGAGGATTTAAAAGAATTCAAGGGATTTCAAAGATTTCTACGAATTTGAATGGTATTTTAAAAGAACTTTAATAAATAATTGCAATTTAATTCATATTCCAGGAATTTCAAATGATTCCCACTTATTCTAATGGATTTTCACGACTTCCAAAGATTTTGAAGGACTTCAACGCATTTCTGTAAAATTAAGGAAATAAGTTGAGTTTTATTTTGAGGGATTCCAAGAATTTCAAAAAATAAAAAGGAATTAAAGAACTTTCCAAGGATTTGAATGTTTTGGAATCATTTTAGAAGATTCCAAGGAATTTCAAGACGTTGAAAAAATTTCAAGGGATTTCAAAGAATTTTGTAGGTTTTCCGAAGATATAACGGGATTTCAAGAAACTATATTTTAGAGAATAAAATTTCAAGGGATTTTTAGCGCTTTCTAGGGCCTCAAATTTAAGGAATTTCAAAAATTTCTATGGATTTAAAGGCGTCGGAACCAGGCCCTAACCTCAAATTGAGTTGCCTTATTTTACCCCATGAATACTAGATTAAAAAATTTGTTAGATACTTAGAGGGTACTCTTGTTTTGAATCAAGACTTTATTTGAAGTGAGAAATGGGCTTATTTCAATACTTTTTGTGTAAAACGACTTTTTTGGATTATAGCCCGAGAATTCGAAAAAATTGTTCTACACAAAAAGTATTGAAATTAGCCACTCTTTCACTCCGAATACAGATTCAATTCAAAACAGGAGTAGGTCCTGAGAATCTAACAAAGATGTGATTCTAGTATTCATGGCGTGAAATGAGATAATTCAATTTTGGGGTTAGGGCCCGGTTTCCACTTAGTTAAATGGTTTTTTTTAGAGAACTTCAATGTGTAAGTTTAATTCAACTTATATTTAACAGGTTTTGAATGATTTCTACTTATTGGAAGGGATTACAACGAATTTCTGAGAAATTTTAGAGAATATATTTAACTTTATTTCAAGGGATTTCAGCAATTTCAAGAGATATGAAGGAATTTGAAAATTTTCGAAGGATTTAAAAAATTTGAAGTTATTTCAAAAGATTCAAAAGAATTCCATGACATATAATAAATTTCAAGATATTCTAAAGAATTTCGTAGGATTTCCAAAGATTTCAAGGGATTCCTAGAGAACTAAATTCTAGAGAATGAAATTTCAAGGGATTCCTAGCGATTCCAGAGGTTTCAATTTCAAGGAATTTCAAAGATTTCTATGATTTTAAACGCTTTTTCAGAGAACACTTATGAGTAAGTTTAATTCAATTCACATTTTAGGGATTTGAAATGTATTCTGCTCATTTCAATAGATTTCTACGATTTCCAAAGATTTCAAGGAATTTTAAGGGATTTCAACGAATTTCTAGATAATTTCTTGGATTAAATTGAATTTTATTTCAAGGGATTTCAACAATTTCAAGAGATATGAAGAAGTGGAAAAATTTTTGAAGACATTTAAGATTTTGGGAGTTTTTAAAAGATCTAGAGAATTCCAAGGCATTGAGAAAATTTTGAGGTATTTCAAAGAATCTTGTAGGATTTTCAAAGATATCAAGGGATTTCTAGAGAACTCAGTTCTAGAGAATGAAATTTGAAGGAATTCTCAGCGATTTCAAAGCAAAGGTTTCGAGGGATTGTGAGGTATTCCAAAGAAATTTTACAAGATTTGAATGATTTTAATAAATCCCCAATAATTTCAGAAGATTTCAAAGATTTCTAGGGATTTGAACGGTTCATTTTGAAGAACCTTCTTGAATAAATTTAATTTAATTCATAGTCGAGGGATTTCGATTGATATCTGCTTATTTTAATAGACTTTTACGATTTCCAAAGTTTTCAAGAGATATTAAGGTATTTCAAAGAAATTCTAGGGAACTTTAAAGAGTAAATTTCATTTTATTTCAAGGAAAGGAAAAAAGTTTCCAGAGATTTTAAAGAATTTTTTTGAATTATCCAAGATTTTAAGGGATTTGAATGGTTTATTTTAGAGAACTTCAATGAATAAGCTTAATTTAATTTATAGTCCAGGGATTTCGAATGATTTCTCCTTATTTCAATGGACTTTCACAATTTCCAAAGATTTCAAGGAACTTTAAGGGATTTTAATGAATTTCTGGAGTTTCTCAGGGAATCAATTAAATTTTACATAATAAGATTTCTGAAAGTTTCGAGAATTTTGAGGGATATGAATGGATGAGAAAAATTTCGAAGCATTTTAAAGATTTGAAGTTCTTTTAGAAGATTCCAATGGACTATGCTATACACGTTTTCTATATAATGATTTTCGATGGTGAATTTCCTGTAATCTATAAAATCTTTTGCAATTTCATACGATATTTTTCAGTCACATATATGCAATCTTTTGTAAGCTTGCAATCTAGGTACATCAAAAATCCGAGTAATTAACCACTCGTAATGTATTGTTTTTCTATAGGAAATTATTTTTTTTTTCAAATTTTAATCGTATTGAACTAAAACGATTGAACATGCTTTTACATTTGGATGCTTCCATGAGTCGAGCTCTTTTAAGTCTATATGTAGTATATTCCAGAAATGTATTGAATTAGTGAGCTGTACTGAATATAAATTTAGCTTGTATAAGGGTCGTCGAAAATTCAATTGCAAAATTTAAACTTTGATGTTATATTTGAAACTGAACAAAGTTAAATAATTTGAATGAATGCATTTTATGCAAGAACGCAACTGAAAATGAATAACACATAAAACGCTTGTATTAATTTGTTTTTCAAAATTCTAACTAAACGTTTATGACGGGTTCTCAACAAAAAATTGATTGAGTCTTTCATGGTTAACACTTTAATTATGAATTATGTCATTAGTGAACATAGTACCCACCTCGTGCAGTGCGACCATTCTCCCCATGCAAGGCCCTGAAACATAAAATAAATCTGCGATTATCTTATCACAGTACTTAAGTGTATACAGGAGTAGGGTGTAAATGTCAAGTTTTATGAGCTTCAAGCATGGAATACGTAATAGGTGAAATATAGGTTGAGTGTAGATTAAATAAGAACCCTTGTATAAACAGATTACTTTTGTAAATATCAACATAAGTTACATCATACGAGATCGTGTGAAATTTTGTATTTTATTTACCGACATTGGCAAATCTCTAGCTGAGATTTTCGGCCATCTTAAAATATAGGTAGTTTTCTCAACGACCGTGTGAATTAATAGACAGTGTTTTTCTGTGGCCTCACATGTCCCTCTTTTTCCACTTTATCATTTAAACAGCGGCCATTTCGGTCCGGTAAGAAGGCCTCTTGCCAGGCCGAAACGGACGCTGTTTGAATAATGAAGTGGAGAATGAGGGACCTGCGAGGCCACAAAAAACACTGCCTATTTAGTTACACGGTCGCAAAGGAAACCACCTATAATATTTTATAATGGTGACAAATCCTAGTGGGATATCTGTTCATGCCTGAAGAGGGTCCACTCACCGGATCGAAATGGTCACTATTTAAATAACCGAGTGGACAATGAGGGACTTGTGAAGCTACAGAAAACATTGCCTATTTATCTACACGTTCGCTTAGGAAACCACTAATAATATTTTATGATGACGGAAAATCCTAGTGAGAAATCTGCCGATGCCTGAAGAGGGCCACTTACCGGGCTAAAATGGTCGCTATTTAAATAATGAAGTAGAGAAGGATGAACCTGTGAGGCCCCAGAAAAACACTATCTTTTTATTTACACTGTCCCGAAGGAAGCCATCTATATTTTAAGAATGCCGAAAACTCCAGCGAGAGATCTGTTAATGCCTGAAGAGGGCCCTCTTACCGGTCTCAAACGGTCGTTGTTCGAATAATAAAGTGGTAAAGTAGTGACCTGTGAGGCCATAAAAGAACATTGCCTATTTATTCATAGGGTTGGCAAGGAAACTACCTAAATTTAAAGATGTCCAAAAACCTTAAATAATGAAGTAGAGAAGTGTGACATATAAGGCCACAGAAAAACTTTGCTTATTCATTTACACCGTCGCTAAGGTAATCACCTATAATATTTTATGATATCCGAAATTCCTAATGAGAGATCTGCCCATGTCTCCAGAGAGCTCACATACCGGGCTGAGACGGTCGCTATTTGAATAATATAGTGGAGAAAGGAGGGACCTGTAAGACCACAGAAAAACACTGCCTATTTATTTACACTGTCCCTGAGGAAGCCAAATAATGTTTTTAAATTGCCGAAAACCTCATTGAGAGATCAGCCAGTGCCTGAAGAGAGCCCTCTTACCGGTCTGAAACGGTCGCTGTGTAAATAATAAAGTGGTAAAGTAGTGACCTGTGAGGCCATGAAAGAACATTGCCTATTCATTCACAGGGTTGGCAAGGAAACCACCTAAATTTAAAGATGGCCAAAAACCTTAAATAATGAAGAAGAGAAGTGTGACATGTGAGGCCACAGAAAAACTCTGCTTATTCATTCACAACGTCGCTAAGGAAATCACCTATAATATTTCATGATAGCCGAAATTCCTAACGAGAGAACTGCCCATTGCTTAAGAGAGCTTACATACCGGGCTGAGACGGTCGCTATTTGAATAGTATAGTGGAGAAAGGAGGGACCTGTACGGCCACAGAAAAACACTGCACATTTATTTACACTGTCCCTGAGAAAGCCAAAGAATGTTTTAAAAATGCCGAAAACATCATTGAGAGATCAGCCAATGCCTGAAGAGAGCCCTCTTACCGGTCTGAAACGGTCGCTGTTTAAATAATAAAGTGGTAAAGTAGTGACCTGTGAGGCTATAAAAGAACATTGCCTATTTATTCATAGGGTTGGCAAGGAAACTACCTAAATTTAAAGATGGCCAAAAACCTTCAATAATGAAGTAGAGAAGTGTGACATATGAGGCCACAGAAAAGCTCTGCTTATTCATTTACACCGTCGCTGAGGTAAGCACCTATAATATTTTATGATATCCGAAATTCCTAACGAGAGATCTGCCCATGTCTTAAGAGAGCTCACATACCGGGCTGAGACGGTCGCTATTTAAATAATATAGTAGAGAAAGGAGGGACCTGTCAGGCCACAGAAAAACACTGCCTATTTATTTACACTGTCCCTGAGGAAGCCAAATAATGTTTCAAAAATGCCGAGAACCTCATTGAGAGATCTGCCAATGCCTGAAGAGGACCCTCTTGTCGAGCCGGAATGGTCGCTATTTAAAATAGTAACGTGAAGAAGAAGGGACCTGTGAGGCCACATCAAAACACTGCTTATTTATTTACGGGGCCGCTCAGGAAACCATCTATATTTCAAGATGGTTGAGGGGTCGCTGTTTAAATAATAAAGTGAAGAAGAAGAGACCTGTGAGGCCTCGGAAAAACAATACCTATTTATTCACACGGTCTCTAAGGAAATCACCTATATTTTCAGATTGCCAAAGACCCCAGCGAGAGATCTCTTAATGCACGGAGAAGGCCCTCTCACCGGGCGAAAATGATAGCTGTTTAAACAAAAAAGTGAAGAAGAAGGGCCCTGTGAAGCTACAGAAACATACTGCTTATTTATTTATGGGGCCGCTGAGAAAACCAGCTATATTTTAAGATGGTTGAAGAAATCACTGTTCCCATAATAAAATGGAAAAGAAGGGCCTTGTGAGGCCCCAGAAAAACACTATATATTTATTTACACTGTCCCTAAGGAAGCCACCTCTGTTTTAAGAATGGTAAGAACCCCAGCGAGAGATTTGTCAACGCCAGAATAGGGTCCTCTTACCGGGCTGAAATGATCGCTGTTTAAATGATAAAGTGAAGAAGAAGGGACCTGAGAGGCCCCAGAAAGACACTTCCTATTTATTTACAGAGTCGCTAAGGAAAACATCCATATTTTATGACTGCTGGAGACTTCAACAAGAGATCTGCTATTGTCCAAAGAGGGCTCTCATACCGGACCGAAACTGTTTGCTGTTTAAATAATAAAGTGGAGAAGTAGTGACCTGTGAGGCTGCAGAAAAACACCGTTTATTTATTGACAAGACTGCTAGGGAGATCATCTATATTTCAAGATGGTTGAAGAGGTCGCTGCTTTAATGATGAAGTGGAGAAAGAGGGACACGTGAAGCCTCAGAAAAACACTACCTATTTATTTACACAGTAGTTAAATAAACCACCTGTATTTTAAGATTGCCGCAGACCCTAGCGATAGATCTGTCAACGCCTAAGAAGGCCCTCTTACCGGGTTGGGAGGATCGCTGTTTAAATGATAAAGTGAAGAAGAAGGTACCTGTGAGGTAGACCCTAGCGATGGATACGCCAGTGCCTAAATCGGGACTTCTTACCGGGCTGAAATGGTCGCTGTTTAAATGATAAAGTAAAGAAGAAGGGACCTGCGAGGCTCCAGGAACACACTACCTATTTATTTACAGAGTTACTAAGGAAGCCGTCTTTACTTTAGGATTGCTGAAAACACCAGCAAGAGATCAGCTATTGCCTAAAGAGGGCCTTCATACCGGGCCGAAATTGTTTGCTGTTTGAATAATAAAGTGTAGAAGTAGTGACCTGTGAGGCTACAGAGAAACGCTATTTACGGGACAACTGAAGAAATCATCTATATTTTATAATGGTTCATGAGATCGCTGTTCCAATAATAAAGTGGAGAAGAAGGGACATGAGGCCCCACAAAAACACTATCTATTTATTGACACAGTCACTAAGGAAAGCACCTAAATTTTAATAATGCCGCAGACCCTAGCGATAAATCTGCCAACGCCTGGAGAGGGCCCTCTCACCGGCTGGCAGGATCGCAGTTTAAATGATAAAGTGAAGAAGAAGGCACCTGAGAGGCCACAGAAAAACACTACTCATTTATTCACGTGGCCGCTAAGGAAACCTTCTATATTTTAAGATGGTTGAAGACGTCGCTGTTTTGATAATAAAGTAGAGAAGAAGGAACCTGTGAGACCCTAGGAAAACACTATCTATTTGTTTACACAGTCGCTAAGGAAACCACCCACGTTTTAAGATTGCCGCAGACCCTAGCGATGGATCTGCCAACGCCTGAAGAGGGCCCTCTTAACGGGCTGACATGATTGCTGTTTAAATGATGAAGTGAAGGAGAAGAGACCTGTGAGGCCACAGAGAAACATTACTTAATCATTTACGGGGCCGCTAAGGTAACCTTTCGTATTTTAAGATGGTTGAAGAGGTCGCTGTCTTAATAATAAAGTGGAGAAGCAGGGACCTGTGAGGCCTTAGAAAAACACTGCCTATTTATTCACACAGTCGCTAAGGAAACCACCTATATCTTAAGATCGCCGCAGACTTTAGCGAAAGACCTGCCAACGCCCGAAGAAGGCCCTCTTACCGGGCTTAAATGGTCGCTGTTTGAATGATCAAGTGAAGAAAAAGGGACCTGTGAGGCCCCTGAAACACACAATTTATTTACAGAGTCGCTGAGAAAATCATCTATATTTCAGGATTGCTGAAGACCCCAGCAAGAGATCTGCTATTGCCTTAAGAGGACCCTCATACCGGACCGAAACTGTTTGCTGTTTGAATAATAAAGTGGAAAAGTAGTGACCTATGAGGCTACAGAAAAATACTGTTCATTTATTTACGGGATCGCTAAGGAAATCATCTATATTTCAGAATGGTTGAGGAGGTCGCTGTTCTAAAAATTAAGTGGAAAAGGAGGGACCTGTAAGGACCCAGAAAAACGCTACCTATTCATTTACACAGTCGCTAAGGAAACCACCCACGTTTTAAGATTGCCGCAGACCCTAGCGATAGATCTGCCAACGCCTGAAGAAGGCCCTCTTATCGGGCTGGAATGGTCGCTGTTGTAATGCTAAAGTGAAGAAGAAGGGACCTGTGAGGCCACAGAAAAACTCTACTCATTTATTCACGGGGCCGCTAAGGAAACCTTCTATATTTCAAGATGATTGAGAGGTCGCTGTTTCCATAATAAAGTGGAGGAGAAGGGACCTGTGAGGCCCCAGAAAAACACTACCCATTTATTTACACAGTCGCTAAGGAAACCACCTATATCTTAAGATTGCCGCAGACTTTAGCGAAAGACCTGCCAACGCCCGAAGAAGGCCCTCTTACCGGGCTTAAATGGTCGCTGTTTGAAT
>JAUMHM010091965.1:0-26355 GCA_032362435.1 Melikaiella ostensackeni
AATTATTTCTACAACTGGACTGTAGTTTGAGCATTGAGCTTTGATCAATAATTGATTTTACAAGACGATTCTGAAGCTGTTAAAAATTAAACAATTCACAGATTTTAACGTTGAGAATTTAGCTGTTTTATTACTTTCAATTCGGAAGCCTTAGCAGTTAAACGAATTTAAACGTCCGATTGAAACTTTATAAACTATTTTCAACTTTCAAATAATTTCAAATTAATAGATTCATAATTGAAGGCTTTTATTACATGTCAGATCCTATTTAAATATTCTTTTAGTCTAAAATATTCCATTTTCAACACATTCAATTTGATATTTTTAGCACTTAGGAATATTTTATTGTTCATTCAAATTAAGCAGTTATAAATCAAATATTCAAACCTGAATTGTTTCAAATAGAAGGCCATAAATCGCTTAAATTTCAGAGTGCCAGGTTTAAACTTTGATGGTTACAATTTTAATTTCTTTATTTTCTAAATCGTTAATTTGTAAGTGAAAGTGTTGAATTTTTATGTATAAATGAAAATGAACAAACTGTCAATCTGAAATGATTCAAAACTAAAACAGTTCGACTTTAAAAGATTCATGTATAAAAAAACGTTTGAATTTCACAATTATAATTTTTCGAAAAAGGGAAGAAATATTGTTATTTAATTTTTTTCCGGATTGGAAGAGGAGAGAAACTATTTTGATTTGTACATTTTTATTGACTTGAAGGCCGGCAAATTTTGTATTTTTAACAGGAGGAAATTTTGGTTCTCGATATTTTATGAATTGGAAGCAGGGTCATTTTTTATTTTTGAGATTTTGGTCGAGTTGGAAGGGAGGAAATTCGGTTTTCTAATTTCTTTTTCAACTGAAAGGGAGAAATTTATTTTTTCTCAGGATTTTCACAGAGTTGAAAGGGACGGAATTTTTGTCATTTTTTTTTTTTAATTAGAAGAGGGAAATTTTTCTTTTTAACATTTTTTTTTTATTCGGAAAGAAGGACATTTTGATTTTCGATTTTTTCTGAATTGGAAGAGGAACTTCTTTTGTTTCTAACATTTTTATCGAGTTGAAAGAGACAACGTTTTGGTTATTTACTTTTATTCTGAATTGGGAGGAGGGAATTTTTTATTTTCAACATTTTTATTGAGTCGGAAGGGAGGAAATCTTGGATTTTAATTTTTTCTGAATTGTAAGAGGCACTCTTTTTGTTTTTAACATTTTTACTGAGTTGAGAGCGTTGAAATTTGTGTTATTTTTTTCTGAATTTTAAGAGGCATTGTCTTTGTTTTAAACTTTTTTTTTTGAGTGTACGGGGAGTAAATTTGACATTTTTAACATTAAGGTGAAAGAGGGGATCTTTTTATTTTCAATTTTAAAAGTTTAAATTTTAAAAAGTTCCACTTTGCTTCAAATTGCAGTTCAGTTCTGATTACTTCAAATAAAATTGTTTTTAATTTTAAGAGTTTGAATTTTTTGATTTCAATGACCATGAAAAATTTTTGCAAACCGGAAAGGAACCGGAAAATGGCCGGGAATTTTTTTGCTTGATTCGAATGGCCACTCTGAAAATGTCATACTTATGTGGTTTATAGAATAAAGAAAAACTCCAGTTTTACAATGCAAAGTTGAATTGAATCAAATCACACGTACTCAGCAGTCTTTAAACTTTTATTTAACATATGCAAAAGCAACTTTATTGTGAAATAATAAATGACTATTGTATTTTAACAATAACTGAAGTATAAATATTTTTCAGCACTTTCATAGTCTTATCAAAATCATTGTGCTTAGCTTTTTAAATTATAACTTGCCTCATAAGGTTCATTTTTTATCAGAATTTCCATAGTTTTAGACCTTTTTGAAGTTTTTATGCTGAAATAGGAGAATTTTCGGTTTGAAATTCGACACTTTGGAGGATTTGTTCAATTTCGCGGATGAATAACTCGTAGGGAGAAAAATGAAAAAATCCTGGATTTGCAATATATATAAATCAGGTCGTCATTTTATACTCCTGTAAATTTCGCGTTGATCCCAAGCTTTTTTCTACCGAAATATCGATTTTCAAAATAGCCCGAAAGATTCCTATTTTGAGGTTTGGTTAAACGAGATGATGACGAACAAGGAGGACTAGGCAGTTGTCGACCCTCCGATTTTGTTTGTTCTCAGATGTTTTGTATTCAAAAAACTAAGTGACAAGTATTTTTTTATCGGCCCATGCGCAGTTTTAAGGAGTGAAACCCACGCCCAAAATTCGTACATGTTACATGCATTTTTCACCATATACGTAGAAAAACATGAATTATTTATATTTTAAGAGCTTAAAATGCTGGAAATAATAAAATGTATTACATATGTTCTATTTTTGCAGTTGGGGTTGCCTTTTTGGGAATAAAACCTCTTGGATATCTCAAAGAAAAAAAATGATTTTTGAGCACACTAAAGCGCATTTAAAAGGGCAAGGCTTGTACTTTAAGATGCTGGCAGTAATTTTGCAATAAAAGTTAAAATCGTTATGCTACATAACCTCAAATATAGGCAAAAATCGCGATTTTCGCACTTTTAGCTTAGGATATCTCGAAAACCTGACACAGGGATTTTTTGCACCAGGAACACCTTATAATCGCTGCATTTTAACAAACTTCAACTTCACATAATGTATTGGAAAAGGTTTTGAAAGAAAAGTCTACTGTATTCTTGAATTCTTCTGGTTTTTCAGTAATGTAACCGATTTTAAACCAAGAATATTTGGAAAGATTGTGATATCGTGGTGATGATAACTGATTATGTACCAACGACTGTAATTTTATAATATTATTTCGCACGTGTAAGTTCATGGCATAATCTACATTACAACGGAATCAGAAAAGTGTCGTACTTAATTTTAACAAATCCGAAATCCGTAGATGTCTGGAAGCTGAATCTTCCTTGTCGTACCTTTTGGTTTAATCATAGGGATAACACTTTTTTCAGCTGGTATTGCTAGCTGTACAGCTTCTGGGCAATGGCCACTCCAAGAGTCAATGCGTAATACGCCTGCAGGTCCCACATTCGGGCAAAAAACATGTTCCAACCACGTTTGAAAGTTTTCTGCAAAAGAAATGGTTTTTTCAATGTTGATAATCAGATTATGTATTGGTATTATCAAAACAGTTGCTACAAACAAACGTTTTTACCAGATGTAAGTTTGCCAGATCTGAATGCAGTCACAAAGACATTCACTGGTCGAAAAATTGTTTCTTGCTCAATGAGTCTAAATTCACCAGTTGGCTCTTTCAAGACCAAAAAAAGTGGAGAAAGAAGCCTTTCGTCTGCAAAAATCGTGGGCTGGGCAGCGCAACTGTGGGTCGTAGACGAAATATATTGTACGACACATTCCACTTGGCGTGTAACTTTAATCGCCAAAGTACGTCTAGAATACATCTTAAATCCACTTCGATCGGAATTGAAAACATTCTGTCTTCCATATTGCGTGAGGTACGGCTTTACTTTATTCACAAAATTCTTCGCATTTAATTTTACTACTTTTTCTGGATGTTATTCGGTGAACTTTCTTAAAACGTCACAACCACCAGCAAGATGCCTTCAAATCGCGAGTCTTCAAATCCAAAAAATTTTTTGGTATGCAAAGCCCACGTTTAGAAGTCGATATCATGGACTATCCTATAGACTGTCCTCTCCTTCAAGGAGCACCTTCGGGTCTTCTTGTTTGGTCGGCTTCGATATTGAAACAACTTTGTTGTTTCTTTACTCCATCTGCAAGCAGTTTTTCAAACAGATAGCTATCTACCAGCACTTAGTGCATTTTTGAAATTGTTTGAGATGAAGTCTGCAATACGTTGCAATTTTTCCATACATGTACCCCCTTTATTTACTTGTCCTGCTCATCGTCTTAATTATCGCACTGATGTCACTTCCTGGACCCGATGCTGAATTGTCTTTACTGCAAGATTTTCTTTTCCTTTACCACTTCTCCTAAATTTAACTGCTCTTTGCTTATATTCGAAATGAACATCCTTATCATCTTTTGTACAACTATCATCCGCTTTAAGTTTAGGAGTCCATTGCGCATCATTGTCTTCAACAGCCGAAGGTTTCCAATCTTTAAACGACTCAAAGAAATTTACACTGTCTTCTTCTAAAACCTCCACATCTTTAAAACCGTTCATGCTTTCCATCAGTATTGTTTAAAAATTATCTGCCAATTGCAGCTGTTCATCATTTACGCTACTTTCGGGTGTGTTCATAGCTTAAAAACCACCAACAGTAGCCTTATCACATTCATTTGATTTACCGTCATTATTTAAAAATAGATAGAATGTTTTTTTTATCAAACTTTTAAACGGCTGTAACACAGAAATAGTAAAAAACCTGATGATGAACCTTCCAACTCGAGCGCGTTTAGAGAAGCACTTAACCATTTTGAAGCATGTAAAAAGAAACTTCAATCCAACTATCTGCGTATGAACAAAACGTGCTGTTGATAAAAAATATCAAAGCTATGGATAACATTCGAATAATTGCGATAAAAAAATTTGTTAAAAAAAATTGTCAGGGGTTGTTGACTTCTAGATAACTAACTCTCATAAAAGTATGTAAATTTGTAATCTGTTTCAGTGTTTACAAGCACTTGTATTACATACTGAACAAACGGTTCCAAACACCGTATGTGCTTTTGAAAAATAAAGTGATATTTGTTAGGAGTTTTTACTCCCAAAAAGTCAACACCAACTGCACAAATAGAATGCATGTAATAAATTTTATTGTTGCTAGCATTTTAAGTTCTTAAAAATATGAATTATTCATGTTTTTTGACGTATATGGTAAAAACGCATGTCACATGGACAAATCTTGGGGGTGGGTTTCACCCCTTAAAACCTCGCCTGGGCCAACGAGAAAAAATCGTGACGCTTAGATTTTAGAGTACTACGAAATATCTGAGAACGAATAAAGTCGGGGGGGGGGCACCCACCTACTCCTCCTTGTTAGTTCAAGTTGGCCAAATATTCCAAAATTTTAATTTCTCGTAGTCGAATTACAAAATCCAACTTCAATGTAGTTGTTACCTCGTTTAACTAAACCTTGAAACAGGCCCTCCAAGCCTCAATGCATCCTGTCACAAAGTTTTGGCTACGAAGTACCGGTACACGACCGCCGGTGGCACCACATCTGCCACACTAATAAAAACATCTTGACAGGGAGAAGCACGGTATGTTTGTGTGTCATTGTTATTTACCGGCAAGCGTGATAAGTTCTTTCGAATAAAACATTTTATTTCAAAATGATTTCGGCAAATAGTTTTAATTTTTAATTTTTTTAAAGGTATTTTAAGAAGAAAAGGATTCCCGCACGCCGAAAGCCATAGTATAAATCGATCCTTGTACATATCGGAAATCGGAAAATGCTAAAAAGGACCTTCCTTGGATCGGTAGGAAAGAACTACGCACGTTCTACCCATATTTACCTGAGAACATGATTTTTTCTATTCATAAAAAATTTAACTACACAATTACTGTTTTTTTATTTGTCCTATTCTTCTGCATATCTCTAACGCCTCCCTTCAGGTGGGGATATTCCCTGATATCTGGAAAGAGGCGATTATTCGCCCTATACCTAAAATATTTAACCTCACCTCTCCCAAAGATTTCCGACCTATTTCCATCCTGTGTGCCCTGTCTAAACCCCTCGAGCGCATTATTCATCAGCAACTTACGTCGCACCCAGACACCAACAATTTAATTGACCCAATGCAATCCGGGTTTCGGGCCAGGCATAGCACTCTTACGGCATCACTCGAAGTAGCTTCTGACATTAAACTGGCAATTGACAGAAGGGAGGTAACGGTTGTTGTCCTTTTTGATTTTTCTATGGCGTTTGATACTGTTGACCATAATTTACTTCTATCTAGGCTCAAATCGCTCAACTTCTCTAATATGGTAGTTAAATGGTTTGAATCGTATCTCAGCAGTCGTTCTGAAAGAGTGCAGAATAGCAATGGTGAGCGGTTTGCTTGTGGTGAGGTCAAGAGTGGTGTCTCTCAAGGATCCACTCTTACCTCCACTCTATTCAAAATTTATACCTCTGATCTTGGTAGCGAGCTGCGACATTGCAAGTACCACAAATATGCTGAAGATTTTAAGCTATATCTGTCCGACCCTATCACTACGCTCAAGAACCTTATTCAAAATTTACAGGAGCATATTGATTTGGTGATTCAGTGGGCTTTGACCTATGGTCTCACTCTCAACCCAGCTAAAACGAAAGCAATTATTATAGGGCCTTCTTCCTCTCCATCACCTGAAACAATTGCAAACCTACCTTCTCATCTAATTAACGGACGTATCATCCCTTTTGTGGAATCTGTGAATAATCTGGGCTATTCTCTTAACCGCACTCTTTCTTGAAATGAACAAGTTTCGGATATTGCAAGAAAAACCTACAGAGTTCTCCAACAGCTTAACAGAAATAAAGATTCTCTTCCTAATCCCACTCGTATCCTCCTAGTTAAAAGCCATATCCTACCTTTCTTTGATTACGGCTGCTTGGTATATGATAAATTACTGATGAGCTTAATGCTAAGCTTGAGCGCACGCATAATACTTGCATTCGGTTCATTTATAATATCCGTAAAAGTGAACTTATTACCCAGTATAAAGAGAGAGCAGGACTGCTCAATGTTGCTAAGAGAAGACAATTTTTTATAGGCAACCTTCTGTATAGCTGATTCAGCACTAAAGCTCCGCAATATCTTTTTAACCTCTTCCATTTTATTGACAAAGATCTACCAACACATTCCAAACTCCATGAAAGGAAAACTGTACCTAAAATCCAACCTCACCGCACATGTAAAATGCAAAGGTCGTTTATAATTCGTAGTGCCAGCCTTTGGAACAAACTGCCTACAATAATTAGAAATGCACCTTCACAATACCACTTCAGAAAACTTTTTTTGTTACTTACTCAACACTTCAAAACCGACCCTTGATATCACTCATTGGTAAGACATACGATACGAAGGCGTTTCACCATGTGTAAGAATTTATCACTTGTATTTATGCATATATTTGTATGTGTATATATATATATATACTTTTTTGTTTACATTATCTCGCTCTTAATACTCCGCATCTATATATGTGGATTATGATCTATTTATTTTCCGAGATTTTGCATCACCTTTTCTTTTTTCAAATTAAAAATTGGTTAATCGATCGCTGTAACAATAATTTATCTGTAGTACGTATGTACCACCTGTTCCTTAAAAGGCTAATTAGCCCTAGGTACTTTTCTTCAATAAATACAAATATAAATACAAATGATTAGCACAGATCGTGAGCACTTAATAAGCACTAAATTCCTGCGAAAGGGAAAATTCAATATCACTAACAGTTTCCGTGTTCACAAATCGGAGTCAGTATAAGCCAGGATTACTACACTTTTTTTGGTATCAAAAAAAGTGCCCGGATTTTGGTCGTAGCACAAATCTAGAGCACTTGATAAACACTATATTCCTGCGCAAGGCGAAATTTGATATCACTGATAGTTCACAAATTTCACATCCCTAAGTCAGCTGAAGCGAGTATTACTACACTTTTTTGGTTTTAAAAAGAGTGCCCGGATTTTAGACACAGCACGAATCGAGGGCACTCAATGAGCACTAAATTCCTGCGAAAAAAAGAATTTGATATCACTGATGGTTTTCAAGTTCACATACTAGTGTCAGATTGAGCCGGCATTACTACACTCTTTTGGTTTTGAAAAAACGCCCGGATTATACACATAGCACAGATCGTGGGCACTCAATTGGCACTAAATTTCGACGCGAGGCGAAGTTTGATATCACTCATAGTTTCCGACTTCACATACCAGAATCAGATTAAGCCAGCACTACTACACTCTTTTAGTCTTAAAAAAGTGCCCAAATTTTGGACATAGCACGAATCGAGGGCAATTGATTAGCACTAAGTTCCTGCACAAGGAAAAATTTGATATCACTGATAGTTTTCGAGTTCACTTACAGGAGTCAGCTGAAGCTAGCCTTACTTCATGTTTTTGGTGAAAGAAAGTGCCCCGCTTTCGGGCATAGCACAAATCGAGGGCACTTAATTGGCACTAAATTCCTGCGCAAGGCAAAACTTGATATACCTGATAGGTCCCGAGTTTTACATACCGGTGTCAGATTAAGTCAGCATCACTAAAATTTTTTTGCTCTTTAAAAAAGTGCACGGATTTTGAACGTAGCACAAATCAAGGAACTTAATCAGCACTAAGTTCCTGCGCAACGCAAAATTTGATATCACCGATAGTTTCCGAGTTCACATGCTGGAGTTCGATTAAGCCAGCATTACTACACTTTTTTGGTTTCGAAAGGAGTGCTCGGATTTTGGACATAGCACGAATCGAGGGCACTCAATTGTCACTAAATTCCCGTGCAAAAAGAATTTGATATTACTGATAGTTTCCGAGTTCACATACTCGAGTTAGATTAAGCAGGCATTACTACACATTTTGGTTTTGAAAAAATGGCCGGATTATATACATAGCACAGATCGTGGGCACTTAATCAGCACTAAGTTCCTGCGCAAGGCAAAATTTCATACCACTAATAGTTTCCGAGTTCACTTACCGGAGTCAGCTGAAGCCAGAATTACTACACTTTTTTGGTTTTGAAAAAAGTGCTCGGATTTTGGACGTGGCACAAATCGAGGGCACTCAATTATCACTAAATTCCTGCACAGAAGAATTTGATATCACTTATGGTTTCTGAATTTCACATTCTGAAGTTCTGGCTTTAGCTGAAGCTAGCATCACTACATGTTTTTGGTTGAAAAAAATTGCCCCCATCTTATGCATAGCGCAAATCGAGGGCACTTAATTAGCTCTGAATTCCTGAGCAAGACAAAATTTGATATCACTGATAGTTTACGAGTTCACATACCGGCGTCAGATTAAGCCAGCACTACTACACTTTTTTGGTTCTAAAAAAATGCCTGGATCATACACATAGCGCAGATCGTGGGCACTTAATTGACACTAAATTCCTGCATGGGGCGAAATTTCACATCACTAAAAGTTTTCGACTTCACACACCGGAGTCAGATTAAACCAGCATTACTACACTCTTTTGGTCTTGAAGAAGTGCCCAGATTTTGGACGCAGTACAAACCGAGGGCACTTAACCCCTTCGTTGGCATTGACGCAATAGTGCGTCAAATCAATTGGTGCCCTGTGTGGCATTGACGCGATGGTGCGTCAATCATTTTTTTCTCATTATTATATTAATAATCAGCGCCCTCAAAAACCCAATGGTGAAAATTTTCAGGATAAACATTTTTTCAAAATTTTCCTGCCATTTTGGGCACTTTTGTCAGATTCTTCCTGCCAACAAAGGGGTTAATTGGCACTATATTCCTACGCAAGACAAAATTTGATATCTCTGATAGTTTCAGAGTTCACATACCAGAGTCAGATTAAGCCAGCATTACTACACTCTTTTGGTTTTTAAAAAGTGCCTGAATTTCGGAGATAGCACAAATCGAGGGCACTTAATTAGCACTAAATTCCTGCACAAGGCAGAATTTGATATCACTGATAGTTTCCGAATTCACATACTGGAGTCATCTGAAGCCAACATAACTACACGTTTTTGGTTTTTTAAAAAGTGCCCGGATCTTGGACAAAGTAAAAACCGAGGGCACTCAATTAGCACTTAATTCCTGCGCAAAGAGGAATTTGATATCACTGATGGTTTCCGAGTTTCGCATACTGAAGTTCTGGCTTCAGTTCTGTGGCTGCCCGGCATGTCGACACAAGTCAATTTTTCGCGAAATTGAGATTTTATCGAAATAATGATGTTCAATTAGGCCCTTTTCATTTGATCAGGCCCAAAATCCCGAAAACTGTAACCCTCGGAAAAAAAGATGTGCCTAAGGACACAAGTCAGCTTTCTGAAAAAATGTGTTCGGCATAACGACACATGTCAGATCTCTGAAAAATTATGCCTGACATAACGTCACAAGACATTGGCTTTGCATTCAACCTCTATTGTAATCAATTTATACAAGATATCTCAAAAATCTTTGCTGCAAAAGTACTTCTTTAATAGTTGCAAAAAATTACCTGTTGGAGAATGTGCATTAAAATATGGTATGACTTATTTGAGTCTGAAATGAAATTTTCTCCATTATTGCTGGTTTCAACACATTTTGGTTCTGAAAAATTTCATAATAACTGAATTTCTTAGAGAGAAAACTCACGAAAGTCTCTCAAGCTTTTGTCGCGCGCTCTTTGCTAAGGTTTTGGAAAGTTCAATAAAAAATGTTCTTTTTCTTACCCAACACGCCATTACGTATGTTCCAAAGATGACAGGTTTGAAGAGCCAGAGGCATAATTATTAGCTTAAGTCTATTTTTGTTTCTCTATAGAAAAATTGATATTTAAAACATATTTTTTGAAATTTTAATGATAAATTCGTACACTGACATGTGCAAACGATGATCAATCCTTCGTTGCGAACTTTTTCAGAAAGTTGATTTTAACTTTTATTCTCGATTTTTATCCGACGATTGAACCGTTGCAACGTGTTTTTTCGTTGGATCAATCGTTTCAAATTATTTTGTCTCAGTGCCGGAAAAAAATATAACATGAATATAGCCGCTAACTACGGCTGATTTAACGACTTGAGCGCTCTAACGGAAAGTTGACGAAACAGATTTAAATCATAAAGTCATGAAATAACCTCGAGTTGAGGTTTATTTTTTTCTCTCTGATAGTTAATCTACACTTCATATATTTTTGCTGAAAATCCCCCCGAAAAATATTTATTCTTGGCATAACAACACATGGTAAGTTCCCTGCACAACAGCGCAAGTCAAAGTCTTATTTTATTTTACGAAAACACGTGATTGCTTGTACGCTCGCTAGGCAACGGGACCCTGGCGGCACCTCTCGGATGCCTATCCGAAGCTGAGTCAGATTACTCTCAGTTCGAATTTCGTATAGTCAACAAACTTTCTAAAATTGTACTCAAAATTGTCGAATCCACTTGAGACCATTAACGACGCAAGATGCCACTCGGACGAGGATCGTTACAAGGTCGTCGAGTGATCACAGGTGAGGTTTAATCATTCTTTTTTTCTCACACACATAATCTCTTGTATTTGAAAATCGGTAGTTCGTACTTGAGTAGGCCGTGAGGGCCAGATTTATGAGCCGTCAGCAATGTTTGACCGGTGGTCAATCTCCGCATTCAGTTGAACTAAATAACTAGCTTCTAGTGAATGGAAATCGGCGATCTCATAAAAAAGAATCAATTAAGTAATTTAATTTGTTATTTAACTTTCGGACTCGAATTTGAAACGTTTGTTTTCCATGGCTCGTTAGTGTAATGATTGCTTTGACCTCAGGGTCGTCTAACCACGAACAATAATATTTAGTATATAAAATGCTACTCTCGTAAGTTGAGTTCACCACTCTCTCATCCGATCGTAGGAAAATTAATTGTACACTTCAATTTGTCCCGCGGCCATACGAGATGGCCGGCGTCTGAAATAGAAATTCTTCTGTCATTATGTTTTACAAAGTGAAGCTTATAAGTTGTTGTTAAGATATATTTGATATGATGGACTTGCAGCTGAAAATTTACTATCCTCTCACTTGTGACGTTATTCCTGACCACTTCCCTCTCCACCTCCCTCAAAATCCGTCTCGCTTGGCCTAATTATTGAACACTTGTGTAACCTGAAGTTTGGAAGCAGTTCTGGATTGGCAATGTGCGAATCGCCAGAAATGAAGTGGGCTTTTGGCCATTTCGAGCTGAAATCTTATTTTGCTAATTTCAACGGAAAATTAGCTGGCGCTAAACGGTGTAACTTCTGAATCAATAAATCATGTCGATGATTAGAAATTAATATAATCAATTAATTAAAGGGCTATAGCAGATATACGCAGAAAAAACATTGCCTGTTCAATTCCTCCAAGACATTGTAGGTATATGTTCAAAAAATCAAAAAATTATGTTTTTTGGCTTTTGAAATTTAATAAAAAATAGAAAATAGTTCTAATTCTTTTTCAAACTGATTAAATCTCATCTAATTGGACTTCAATTTGCCGCAGAATCATGAAAATGGATAAAATCTTCAATTTGTGCTCGAAAACTTGAAATTTCCGTAGCATTTTTTTCCTGTCGACCTTAAGAACGTTCCGATTTTTTGAGATCCGAACGTGGTTCTATTAGGATTAGCAGCCGGATAAGAGAAATTCGTTGCTTCTTCAATTACATCAAGGCATTGTGGAGATATGTCCCAGAAGTTTAAGAATCGAGTATTATGATTTTTGAAATTTCATGAAAAATGTTAAAAAGTTATAATTTTTATCCAAGCTTATAGAATTTCATATGAATGGATGATAATTTACTGATCAATTATAGAAATGGTTGACATCTTCAATTTGTGCTTAATTAATTGAAATTTTTGTAGAATTTCTTTTTCGTCCTTTCTGCCCTCTTTAGAAAATCAAATTTTCTTACAAGATCTGCAGCCGGATGAAGGAAATTCATTGGTCATTCAATTCCATGAAGACATCGTGGAGATATATCAAAAACCCTGAAGATCGGGTTTTTTGGCTTTTGATATTTCATGAAAAATGTTTCAATTTTTATCCGAACTCATCAAACAAATTGAAAGATAATTTGTAGGTCAATCAAGAAAATAGTTAATATCTTCAATTTTTGCTCGAAAAATTGAAATGTTGGTAGAATTTTTTTTCTATCACCTAAATAACTTTCTGACTCTCTGACATATCCGGATTACCCAAACATAAGTATATCAGTATTGCAGCCGAATAAAGGATAATCATCGCCTGCTCAATTCCATCAAGGTATTGTGCAGAATATCTTCAAAAAATCTGAAAATTAAGTATTGTGACTTTTCAACTTTCATGGAAAATGTTTTAAGGTTCTAATTGTTATCCAAACTTATAGAATTTAAGCTAATTGGACGATGATATGAAGCTGAATTTTGGAGATGGTTGATATCTCTAATTTTTGCTCGGAAAATTGAAATTTTGATAGAATTTTTTTTCGTTCTTTCTGACTTTTTCAGCAGCCACATAAAGGGAATTCATTGCCTGATCAATCCAATATAGGCATTGTGGAGATATTTTCAGAAAACCTAGAAAATCTGTTGTTTGATATTTGAAATTTTATGAAAAATGTGAAATATAATAATTTTGTTCAAGCTGATCGCATTTTTTTAATTGTATGAAAAATGGTCGCAGGATTATGAAAATGGACGATATCTACAATTTCTTCTCGCAAAATTGAAACTTCTATCACGTCCCGAGCAAAAAGCGAGGGCAGTTTGAGAAGATGAGAAAGAGAGACCAGTGTTGCTGATTACGTCAGGTTGTTAAGGCCTGATAAATTATTTGTTTGTGGGTTCGTCGTCAATAGCAATCTTATGGGGATTCTGTCAGTACAGTATTAAAAATAAATGAGGTGTAATTCAAATTTCATAGTGTTTATTCAGAGAAAGAATAGATGATCAGTTAAACAATATATAAAAACTTACTTCTACCTTCCTATTCCAGAAAGGGCAAGGGATGTGGATTTGTAGATTGTATCTCCGATACATTGTGGAGCAGCGACGGAACTCTATTGGATGTTTGTACAAGTTTTCTTTGAAGTGACTCAATTGGTGTGGTGAGAAGTGATGCGCGATCACTGTTCACTTGTAGAGGGATACACGGTCTTAAACATCTACCGAATCCACTTTTGAGTTTTTTTTCACGAACGCATAACACTGAAACTTTATTCGGAAAATGACTCATACGACGACCAAAAGTCTCAGCCGAAGAGACTTTAGTTCACAACTTGATGATTCGTTACTTGGTTCAAAAAAGGCTGAAGGTGCGCAACTTGTTCAAAACGGTTCGTAATTCGCGGATTAAGTTGACAGCGTGACTGCTTGGAACGTAAAGACAGCTTTCAGGGGTTACTCTGAGGTTTATATAGATGATACAAGTGACCACGCCCGACCGCGCCCGGCACACCTATAAGAACCGCGCACGAGCCTCGCCCATAACATTTGGTTTCAGGATTTACATAGATCGGCACGTTGAGGGCGCGACTCGTCTGAGTCAGCGATCATCTTGACTCGACGATGTTATAAAGATGGTCACGTACAGGGCGTTCGTGGTCCCAGTCACAACATTTGACGCCCATGACTTATATAAGCCAGCGTTTTATAAGTAAATCAGTTTATGGAATATGAGAGCAAGGAGTGAGTCCCCTATATGTCCTTATGAATGTTTGTTTCCTCTCACGACAAAACTTGTTTGAAATATGATCGTCTCGTTTGACGATGTTATAAGAATGATCACGTACAGTCTCAATTGTGATTTGAATGATTCAAGTGGGTAACTGATATGTGAGTTCCCTCGGCCGACACTCTCGGCAGCCGGTCATCGCATCTCTTGTTCTTTTAGGAATATGAATTCTCTTATGCTAAACTTAACTATGGCAAACGTGTTTAGTCAAACGCTCGTGGTTACATCATGGCCTGAACAGTCTTCCCTTCTTAAAAGCATTCATCATCCTCGATGAATTTGAATGTTTTTTTAGACAACAAATGATACTCACTAGATTTGTTTTCATTATGATAATGATTCCAAACTTTACAATTGATAATTTCACATAAAATTTACTTTTAATTCCCTGATGTGATACTTGACAATAGTATGATGTTGTGAGATACAATTGGTGTAATGTGTGAGTAATATATGTGTTGTTATGATCAAGGTATCAAGTATGTGTTGTACTTATGTTTCTGCTTCTGTGAAGAGTAGCCAGACTGGTCGCTTCGTCTTACTGCAGTGATTAAAAGCTGGTGCCGTCAATTTTTCATATGATGACTATTGAAATGCTGTTCATCTGTGGAAAGCTTCTTTCATTCATCGGTGGCGAAGGCTCCTCAGGCTTGAATGAATTTGCCGTTGTCAGGAGTGAAGAGAGGTGCAGTGGCCAACAAGGACGTGGGTGGCCTAGGAAATTCCGAGGCGGTCCCGGCTCGTCAGCAATTGTGGTATCGGACTCGGCACTTCTGAGGGAGACGAATACGGGAGTAATTTAGCTGTCTCAGCATTTTGATGAGCTCATTTGTCTTCGAGTTCAAATGCAAGCTTACGTAGTTGTACTCGCGTCACGTGAGTTTTCGGTGTGTTTTGTTTCAGACAAGCATCTGAATGCGGAAGAGGTGTGGTGCTGAAGCCAGCATTACTACACGTTTGCGGTGAGAAGAAGTGCCCCGATTTTGGGCATAGCACATAGCATAGCATTAAGTTTTGCCTTGCGCAGGAATTTAGTGCCAATTAAGATTGGCACTAAATTCCTGCGCAAGGCAAAACTTAATATCTCTGATAGTTTCAGAGTTCACATACATATTTTGAACATAGCACAAATAAAGGGCACTCAATTAGCACTAAATTCCTGCGCAAGGCGAAGTTTGATATCACTAGCAGTTTCCGACTTCACATACCGGAGTCAGATTAGGCCAGCATTACTACACTGTTTTGGTCGCAAAAAAGTGCCCGAATTTTGGAAATAGCACAAATCGAGGGCCCTTAATTAGCACTAAATTCCTGCGCAAGGCAGAATTTGATATCATTGATAGTTTCCGAGTTCACATACCGGAGTCAGCTGAAGCCAGCATAACTACACTTTTTTGGTTTTGAAAAATGCGCCCGGATTTTGGACATAGCACAAATCGAGGACACTCAATAAGCACTAAATTTCTGCGCAAAAAAGAATTTCCGAGTTTCACATACCGAAGTTCTGGCTTCAGTTCTGGTGCTGCCCGGCATAACGACACAAGTCAATTTTTAACGAAATTAAGATTTTATCGAAATAATGATGTTCGATTAGGCCCTTTTCATTTGCTCAGATCCAAAATCACGAAAACTCTAACCCTCGACCGGAAAAAGGATGTGCCCAATGACACAAGTCAGCTTTCTGAAAAATTGTGTTCGTCATAACGACACATGTCGGATCTCTGAAAAATTATGTCTGACATAACGTCACAAGAACTCTATTGTAATCAATTCATAAGAGATATCTTCGAAATCTTTGCTGCAAAATGACTTCTATGATAATTGCAAAAAAATTACCTGTTGGAGAATGGGCATCAAAATATGACTTATTTGAGTCTAGAATGAAATTTTCTCCATTGTTGCTGGTTTCAACACATGTTGGCTCCGAAAAAATTCATAATGACTGAATTTCTTAGAGAGAAAACTCACGAAAGTCTCTCAAGTTTCTCTCGCGCGCTGTTTGCTAAGGTTATGCGAAGTGCAATAAAAGAAATTTTTTTACCCTTTACGCCATTAGGTACCTTCCAAAGATGACAGGTTTGAAGAGCCAGAGGCATAATTATTGGCTATTGAATCCATTTAAGTTATTCTATAGAAAAATTAAAATTCAAAACATATTTTTTGAAATTTGCGAACTTTTTTAGAGAGTTGATTTCAACTTTTATTCTCGATTTTTATCCGACGATTGAACTGTTGCAACGTTTTTTCTTGTTGGATCAATCGTTTTAAATTATTTTGTGTTAATGCCGGAAAAAAACATGAATTTAGCCGCTAAGTACAGCTGATTTAACGACTTGAGCGCTCGAACGGAAAGTTGACGAAATAGATTTAAATCATAAAAAGTCATAAAATAACCTCGAGTTAATGTCACAGTTCATAATCTACACTTCATATATTTTTGCTGAAAATCACCCAAAAAATATTGATTCCTGGCATAACGACACATGTCAAGTTCCCTGCACAACAGCACAAGTCAAAGTTTTATTTTATTTTACGAAAACACAAGAGGTATTTCAATTCTTATTATAATGCAAAAGTAGATTGTTACTACTCCTATTTCTAATATTGAATATAGATCTTATCTTATATTCTCCGATCTTACATATAAGTTTAAATACTAAAAGTGGATTTTCTCTGAAACTTGCATTTTGTAGTTGTGTCATTATGCCAGTCAGCCACAGAGTTGAAAATTACTACTACTACCACTAAGTTACTAAATTTTTTTGGTTTTAAAGGCAGTGCCTGGATTTTCGACATAGCGCAGATTATGGGCAATTAATTAGTAGTAATTTCCTGCTCAAAGAAGAAGTTCACATCACTGACAGTTTCCGAGTTTCACATACCGAAGTTCTGGTTTCAGCTGAAGCTAGAATCACTACATGTTTTTGAAAAAAAGTGCCCTAATTTTGTGCATAGCACAAACCAAAGGGACTCAATTAGCCCTTAATTCCTGCGCATAAAAGAATTTGATATCACTAATATTTTTCGAGGTTCACATATTGAAGTTCTGGCTTCAGTTCTGTGGCTGCGCGGCATAACGATACAAGTCATAAGAACCGCGCCCGAGCCTCGCCCATAACTTCCGGTTTTAGGATTTACATAGGATCGGCACGTTCAGGGCGCGACTTGTCTGAGTCGGCGATCGTCTCGACTCGACGATGTTATAAAGATGGTCACGTACAGGGCGTTCGTGGTCCCAGTCACAACATTGAACGCCCATGATTTATGTAAGCCCATTACCAGCTCCATCCGATCTTGAATTCGCCGCCCGATTCGGGTTCTTCCTGAGAGTATTGGCTTACTGAGCCCTTCTTTTATTGTAAGTGACCTAATAAACCCTCATTTTACTTTTACCTTGGTTATCGTCACTGACTACACCTGTTCTCGATATTCCTCCTCCTTAACCCTTTCTCTTAATTCGCGAGTCCCCCTCACACCTTTTTACATGTGCTTCTCGCCTGTACATATCACCTTACCCTGACTCTTCCATATCACATTCCCTCACCTAAAGTCTTATCAAATCACGTTCATTCACATTACTCTCTTCGCCTCAAAGCATCGACCTAAATTACATTCATTATCGTTTTTGCAAAAGCTCTTTGTGATTATTTTTTCATCATTACCGAAATATGAACCTGATTTATCAAGACTGTTTGGCATAAGTGATCACAATGCTAAGTGTCATCAGTTGTGAAAGGTTATTCACGAATATGACGTCATTTTGCGGATTAAGAATCTTGCTTTCGTTTTGGTGTCAATGGATCTATTGGAATAGGATTTTGTAAAAAAATTTGCTCTTTCGGCTAAGCCTTTTAATTCTTTCATAAACCATTCAATGCAATTTTTTTATGATGGACTTAAGACTCGGAAACTGAATCGTCAAAACTGCATTTTCTGTAATACGCAAAACTTGTCGGGATATGCATTCGATACGCTGCCATTTGTGTATTCACAACCGACTCCAACAAACATGCAATATGAGCGTATACTATACTGTAAACGGTACTTCTTGCTTTTACCTATGATTCTCGAACTTTAATGTAATATACTTTGAATTTGTAAACTGTGATTTTACTAATCGGGATAGATTTTTTATTCTAAGCAAAGTGATAGATTGTGTTATTCACATTCACATCGATTTCATCATCTTTCTCATCTACACTGGGTTCAGAATTTTCAAGCATCAGAAGATGAAAATAGGGTTTTTTAGATTTTTCTTCACTTAAATAAAGAGAAACCATTTCTTCCTCTCTTCTATTTTTCTGGCATTTGATACCATAGACATTTATGCTTAACCTGTTTTTTTTTCAAACTTTTGAATTTCAGTAAGTGCGATAGGAAACTTTATTTCATCGTACTTGAGTACTGAATCAGAGTAAGGATGAGAACTAGTACAATTAGAACCTCTTTTAGCAGGGTGCAGAGCTGCCATTACGGACCAGAGAAAACAAAATTCATTATTATTCTCAATATTCACGACAGCGTGTTTATATATAATAAACTTTGAGGATTGCATAAAACTTGATAAAGCTATTGTTAATGGAGCACACTTAATGAAATTTACATTCAAACGAATAATTCATTACAATTTCCATCCTGATATTTCCGTTTAAATTTGTCGACTTTAACTAAAATCAGCTCCGTCATTCGTTCAAATCATCCATCAGAACCATTTGATTCAAACGCAGTTTAATTTGGGGTGTTGAAGAATGTATTTTCTACAATTTCTTCACCATCAAAAATGAAGAGAACTTTTGAATTACTTATTCTTCTTAATGTTCTCATTTATGAAACAGCCACACTTTTTGAATCATCTAGGAATGTAGCTACATATTTCTGTCGTAAATTGAGTATTAAACCTGACCTTATTCGACTATCAAAAGCAGACACAAAGTTTTCACAACTTAATCTGTCTCGTTGTCTATTCGAAGCTCGATTCCAGCTTCTCTTCTGAACAAGTTCATGAACTCCCTCGTTATAGCTTCCAGAAATCCAATTGTTGTCAAAAGCTCGTCCTCTTTACCAAACCTTGGAATTCATTATTTCTAATATTAAAAGCAACTATACACTGTACATAATTATCAATTGTCTGAGGTCTTGGATATTCTTTACGAACAAATTTATTCGATTTTCTAAGTGGAGTTCTTTTTATTTCGTTACCTTTTGACATTCAAGAGAGGACTGATGAGTGAAAGAATCCATATTCCTTCATAACCACTTACCCTCACCACTGATGACAAAGAAGATTATGTCATTATTTATGAAATAGATGACGTAATTTCTGAAAATAGAAAATTTCCAGGAAAACGTTTCTCAACGTATGTATGTGGGATATTGCGCAATACAAACATAAACAAACGGCTGATTAAATTCATAAAAGATGATGTTACTGTTTATAGAATATAACATTTCTAGAAAAAAGTTTTTGCAACTTATGCAGCGTATCGCACAATACAAGAAAGAAACCGATTATGTTATCATTACCTTGTCTATCTAGAAGCTGCGCATTAGCGCAGCGCGACGATGCTGGCCAGATCCCGACCAAAAACCCAGATCACAGCCCGATTCAAAGCCGGAATCCCTGACAAGCTTCTGGCTCAAAGCCGAGCTCTTCAACCAGAAAATGGCTCGACTTTGATTTCCACCCCGACGTGGATACTTTTTTTTCGGATATCCTGTCGCTGTGATGTGATATTATTACATATATTTTGTATATATGTGTATCGAGATTACTATTTGAGGATATGATAACCCGTGTAAATATTGATAAAATAGTTTTATGGGAAATAACAAATGATACACTCGATATTAAGTTAAACATTCTATATTATAAGTGAAAAGCAGGTGTACGATTCGCTAGTGCCATGCGAGGTGGACACAAGAAGGATCGCATTTTGAATTTCTAACCTCGGACCCCAAGTAGCGGTCACAATCTCTGATCAGTAATTGTGGTGCAGTGAATATAACTTCAACACTTACACACGCTGGTCACTAATTCCCTCACAATTAATGTACATTTCTTAAGCCTAATTTTGTAACATTCGTCGTATACTTATTATTTGTTAATGGCTTGGTGAACATATCGGATAT
The DNA here is from genome assembly GCA_032362435.1 of Melikaiella ostensackeni. NCBI lineage: Eukaryota > Metazoa > Arthropoda > Insecta > Hymenoptera > Cynipidae > Melikaiella > Melikaiella ostensackeni. The sequence continues at coordinate 20,449 of JAUMHM010091965.1, forward strand.
CAGTTCGGAACTCGGAACATAGTAGATAAGTATTGTTTTTGACTGAGCAACTACTCTGATAAAAAGTTTTAACATCAATATGTTTTGTTCTGCTATAAACTTCGGGGATTTTGATCGGTGGAATTGCGCTTTGATTGATCAGACCTCCTTCTAAGTTCAATATCCTCCTGATGTGAGCCCGAGTAATTTCGAAATCATCTGCAAGGTGCATGAGTACCTTTTTTGGATCTCTTTGGACGTCGATATTATTAAACCATTATCAACGTAGACCATTAAATAGATTATTTTATTATTTATTTACCGGAAAAAATACAGAGATCCGCTCTGCTTAGATAAAGTTCCTTCAGAAATTTTGTGAATTTTATAGATTGCGTCATCATTTTTCCTTAATTGATGCGCTGCAATTTATTGGATCGTAAATCAACTGGTGTCTCTCCAAAACCCGTACCACTTTCTTCAAGAAAAAGGTTGTCTTCAAAGTTCTAGGTCTGGTTGGATTTGATACCTTCAACAAAATCCAACATCATAGCTAACTACGATTTTGCCTCTTTCTGGATTATATAGGCAGAAATTTGTTGATGCTGGTTCATAGCCCACTAGATACATGTTTTTACTCTTTGGCTTCCATTTCATTCGTTTCTCTTTGAAAGCATGGACGTAAGCTACTGTACCGAAAGCATGCATGTGACCTAGTCGAGGTTTATTTCCAAACCACTGCTCGTACGAAGTTGTATCTAGATTTTTACTCGTAGGAGTTCTATTGAGTATGTAAGAGGCTGCACATACTGTTTCTCCCCAGAGACTAGTTTTAGGATTGCTACTTATCGACATTGTTCTGGACATATCTTGAATGTTTCGGTTTTCTCGGTCAGCTCTGTCATTTTGCTCAGGCGTCTTGACACTGGTCCACTTACACCGGTATGGATCGCTTCGCAAGATTGTTGATTGCTTGATTGTTGAAGATGATGAGGTACACGATGAGCTTTGCCTGCTTTTGTATGGCTGGACAATTCGTCGACATTGATGAACTTGATCCTTCATTCCTAAAGCGACTATTCGGTTACTTTTCTCGTCAATAAATTTGCATTGTTTACCACTCGAAATTCAAATATATCCTATCGAAGTAGTGATTACAGTTAAAAATAAGATTTGTTTCAGACCTAGAACCCACAAAATTTTTTCCATCTTTCGAAGCTCCTATTGATTCTGTATCCATGCCTCTACGTAGAGGACGTTGGTTTTTGAGAATTTTTCCACTGAAGGCACTAGCAGAAGAGTCTGCCTTATCATTTTTAGTAAGCTGATCCTCCTCTAGGTTTAACCTTGCAAGTAAACTGTTGAGGTCACGACCCTTTTTATTATCGTACTAAACCCTTCCAAAGTTTTGGAAACGTGGCGTCGAACTGCTCACGATGCGAATCACCTTGATAATTGCAGATTACATTTCTCCTTGATCCATAACGCTAACGTCGCTCTTTTTCCGCGAATAGCCGCTATAGAATCCCAGATTATTTTGCGGATCCTACAGTCACAATAAGTCGTGCTTGGTCAGGTTCAAGGGTGGATATTAGGACGCCCATAGCTCTTCCATCTCTTCTAATCCACTCGGAGGGATGTTTCTTCGGTTGCTTCTTAGTTGCATCGACTATATCAAGAAGTTTATGACTACGGAGATGTGCTTGCACGTGGAACTTCCAAGGTTGATAATGGGCACCATTAAATAGATGCGTAATTGGCACACTTTTACCTGCCTTTAATAGGCTTATCTCGAACAATATACACACACCACTTACGAAGCTTGCACTCGTGTTTCACTCTATTCCTCTTTTTTTATGAAGAAAAAAACATTTTACACGGTTTACGAGACTAAAACTCGATTTACGTGGTTTACTTTATTTTTTTTTAAATCACTTTGTGTGGCTTACGAGGCTTGCTCTCGACTTACGTGGTTCTCTCTTATAAAAAAAAAATTCACACGGCTTACGAGGCTTGCACTCGATTTACGTGTACCTCTTCAAAACAAAAATGTGCGATACTCGCGTTTCCTGGGCCCATGATCTGATAAAATAGTGTTAAGAGAAATAGCAAATGATACACACGATATTAAGTTGAACATTGTATATTATAGGTGAAAAGTAGATATACAATTCCTTAAGGCGACTACACGACCCTACGAGCCCAGCGCCTCTCTTAGAACTACCTACTTCAAGTAAACCGAACTAAAGAGCCATGCGAGGTAAACAGAAGAAGAATCGAATTTTGAATGTCTAACCCCAGACCTAAAACAGCGGTCACAATCTGTTATCAATTATAGTGATCCATCAAATATAACTTAAAAAAAAAACACTTGTTTGGCGACCATTCTGTAAATGCTGTCCGTTTCTCTTCATTCTTTACGGTTTAGGAGATCATTATAGAAAACTACAATATTATTCTTTTTGAAGAAAACTTTATAGGGCTATAGTCGTTGGGTCCCACGCATTCTAATTTCCTTACTATTAAATCGCCATTTTTTAAGTTGAAGGAAAAATTCATTTTCAAATTCAAGTACAGATTACATGGTCCCTTCTTTAATGGCCTTTAGCCAAGACATAACAAAAGTCTTCTTATCTTGAGATCAATTCCGTTCGTCTTGCCACTGGGAGCTATGACCATAAACATAAGACAAAATGTGATGTGTATGAAGTCTGACTTATAAGGGGATATGCTAGGACACTTCTAAATATTCATGTGTTAGTGTATCTACGTGTGAAATCTGATATCTTCTAGATTAATGCTGGGAGGTGTGTAATATAAATTGATGATTGATGATGATGACGTAATATCCGTTTTATACAGTGAGGTATGAGAAAAAAAGATTCTTGTAGTGGCCTAGAAATTTTTGTTTACAATTTTCTGGAATACTGAATGCAGGTTTATTGGACTGAACACAGGTCTGATTATTTCAAGGTGTCAATGAATGATCTGGAAATTGTAACGTGGTAATTTTGAACTCTTAATCTTTCCCTCGACCGGTCACAGCAGAATCCTCAGGGAGAAACCCAAATGTAAATATATGCCATGTCTGTTTAGGAATAGCTGCGCCAATCAACCTAAATATCCACTTTAACGGGCCGCAGTATCCTGCTGAAAGGATCATCAAGGAAATAAATACATTTTAAGCCGAGGCGGAAAGACAACTAACCCCGAATCCTGGGGATTCCATGGAAGGTGTATGAATTTATACGCCTGAAGGCTTAGCCGCCATATTTAGTTTCAAAATTTTTCTTTCCTGAAAGTCATGCAACTCTAATCTAGACTCTAGAGGGATAATGTAGGAAAAGCAAATGTGTTCGAGGCTCACAATTATGTGCTACTTTTTTATGAGAAAACTATTAGTTTTATTTTACAAGAGAAAGTTGCTTTTATTAAAACGTGATCGAGCCGGCGAATCAAGTCCAATTCGACGTCGCCGAAACTCGTTGTGAATCCAGACATTTTTAGTGAGGACTTGATTTCGTAAACGATCACTACAGAAATCCGGCTCATCCCTCGGGCGCCCGCACGATAGGTCCCATCGTCAACCACAGGAGCTCTGCGCACGCACAGCGAATCGGTTTAATCCGGTCAGCCGCGGTTTGACCCGCTCAAGCTTTCAGCTTTCAATGAGGATCCTAATTGTCAATGATGCGAGACAAATACCAGCGCAAGGAAAATTTTTCGGGACCCCTTTTGAGAATACAAATCCCAATTTATATTCAAAATTATCAGGTTATGGGGCTGGGGCGAGTTCATCCTCTCTCGCGTTCAGCCAGTCCTTGTTCGCGCTCCTGACCGTAAGCCTACCAATTTTGAAGAGTCACGTAATCCCTAGGTGGGGTAGGTGGGAACTTCGCTTCCAAGACGTCGCGTGAAGTAAATAGCGGGGTTGGTTGGCACAGCTGTTCTTAAACAGACATACAAAACCTGGTGCGAGTAAAAGTTAATTTATACATGCGTGTGTTTCTATCGAGCATCGCTCAGAGCTCGTTACTTACAAGACAGTGAATTTTTGGGGTTTCTCCTTGGGGATCCTGCGGTGACCGGTCGAGAAAGAAGTACTAGTAGTAATTACTACGTCACACCACTTTGCGCGACGTCTTTCTCTGGTGGGTGAAACCTGGCTTCACCACCTCTCTGGGTAAAGCCACGTGCAGGCACGTCCACTAATTAGGCGGGCTCACGCACACACACAGATGATCGGCAGTTCAACAACAGACCATATGGGCTGATCCAAGCCCTTATTTATCCAAGGGAGATGCTCTTAAACGAAGTTTAAAACTTATATCGAGACGTTGTTTGGTCATTAAATTCTTTGTAAGCGAACTGTCCGTGAATTTGTCAAATTGTATCGTTGTTGCAAGCCGAGAGTTTAAATAAGTTAAGTCGCGGGTTGGCTGAACCCAACCCAGCAAGATCTTCACCCAGCTAAGCATGATGTTTGCAGAAGTACATAGATCATACTCACATTTCAATGAAGAGTTGTATTATGTTGATACAAATTTCCCATTTGAGATGAAAGCTATTCCAACAGATGATTGTAAGAATGATTTGTTTGTTATTTTCTATGGTTCAAAGCACATACATGAAAATACGGTGAGCAAAGGGGTAGGAGTTTGACCAACATTTTTTCTGTGACAGTCACAGGGGCTCCTTCTCGGCCCCACGAGACGTTGGAAAATGGTAGGAGATTGACCAACATTATTTCTGTGACAAGTAACAGGGGAGCCTTTTCGCCCCCACGAGATGTTGGAAAGGGTTAGGAGTTTGACTCAAATTATTTCTGTGACCAGTCACAAGGGTGCTTTCCCGCTCCTTCCATGAGACGTTGGAAAAGGGCTAGGGTTTTATCAATGTTATTTCTGTAATACGCCACGCGGGTGCCCTCCCGCCCCCACGAGATATTGGAAAAGGGCAGGGGTTTGACCAACATTACTTCTAGGGCCACTCACAGGGGTGCCTTCTCGACTCCCACGAAACGCTTGAAAGAGGTAGGGGTTTGACCAATATTATTTCTGTAACCAGTCACACGGGTCACTTCCTGTCGCCATGAGATGTTAGAAAAGAGTAGAAGTTTCACAAACATTATTTCTGTGACAAGTCACAGGAATGCCTTCTCGCCCCGCCACGAGACGTTGGAAAATGGTGGGGGTTCAACAAACATCATTTACATAACCAGTCACAGGGGTGCCTTACCGCTTCAACGAGACGTAGGAAGGGGTTAGGGGTTTGACCAACATTATTTCTGTGACCAGTCACAAGGATGCTTTCCCGCTTCCTCCACAAGTGGTCGGAAGAGGGCAGGTGTTTGAGCAATATTATTTCTGTGAAGAGACATACAGATGCCTTTCCGCCCCCAGGAGATGTTGGAAAAGGGTAGGAGTTCGACCAACATTATTCATGTGACCAGTTACAGGAGTGTCTTCTCGCCCCTCCACGAGAAGTTTGAAAGGGGTAGGGGTTTGACCAATATTATTTCTGTTAAAGTCACACGGGTGCCTTTCCGCCCCACGAGATGTTGGAAAGGGTTAGGGATTTGACTGAAATTATTTATGTGATCAGTCACAGAAAGGGCTTTTCGACCCCACGAGACGTTGGAAAGGGGTAGGAGTTTGACCAACATTATTTCTGTAATCAGTCACGAGGGCCCCTTCCCGCCCCCACGAGATGTCGGAGAGGGTTAGGAGTTTAGCCAAAATTATTTCTGTAACCAGTAACACGGGTGCCTTTACGCCCCACGAGATTTTGGAAAGGGTTAGGGATTTGACTGAAATTATTTCTGTGACCAGTCACAGGAGTGCCTTTCTGACCACACGAGACGTTGGAAAGGGGTAGGAGTTTGACCAACATTATTTCTGTAATCAGTCACGAGGGCCCCTTCCCGCCCCC
>JAUMHM010091973.1:0-26355 GCA_032362435.1 Melikaiella ostensackeni
TATATATAAGAACTTTTCCTCTCCAATTGGGAAGATATCACCTCACTCACCTATATTTTCGTCAGTTGAAACAAGAATTTCGTGAGCCAGAATCAAACTATTAGAAGACTGATAAAAGATTGTTTTCTCATTTTGTTAAGGAACTGTGCAATTAGAGAATGAAACTGATTGATTGTAAAGGAAAAGAAAACTTGACATTTATAGTGAATCTTCCGGCTACAGAGTCTATAAAAATTAAGGAATTTTTGCACTTGGGTATACTAGAATATCATCCATAGAATACAGATTTGCAAACATTATAAACAATGATTTTACAAGTACAAGAACCTTAAAGCATACGTAACATGTTTGAGAAAAAATAATGTGATATCGTTTGAAGAATAAATCTGACAAAACCTGCTTTTTCAGTTTTGGAAGAAATATAATTATTGAAAACAGAAATCATATTGATTTAATATGATTGTGAAAACATTAAGATATTCAATAAAATAAAATAACAGTGTAATATTTTGAAGATTTATATATTTATTTGACGAATCTACTCCAGAGCTGAACTTCACATAAAAATCGTACACGTCAATGTCTACAATGCGAATTTACATTACTTAGTATTGGGCCTTAGGTTTGCAATTTGCACTTTTCAATGTGGTGCAGAACCACTCAACTTGGGCTGGCTTATAGAACTCTTATTTTAAGGGCTTTTACTATTCTGTGCACCGGCAAGAAACTAGAACCTACAGACAAGGCTTGATCGTGGAGGCCGTCAGGTTTTTTGTGATAGTATCTATTTTTGTAACTCGTTTTCACATCTGTTATAAGACTATAAACTTTCAGAGTTGGTATACCGCACGTGTTCTAATAAACCACTGACGTATTTTCAAAAACTCTCAAGTTCGCTGCAATGATGAGAGGATGAACTACCCAGCCAGTGCCAACAAAGAAGCTGCCTTCCAGACCTTCCAAAATGTTCAACATTTCGGAACCACCAGGTCCGCCACATCCTAAATTTTCTTATTTTTAATATTCCCAGATTTCCTCAAGCCTTTTATCATGCAAAACTCCAAATTCCAATTCATCCCTTATTTAAAGAGTAATCTTGCATAAAATATTTTGTTCGCATTAAGAAAATACCATTTCGCATTCCGTACCCTGAGCGCCGACGCTGAAGAGAGACGGCTGACCATTTTGATGCACGATGTTGCCAGTGGTGCGAGCCTGCTATGGTCAGACGCAACGCGCAACAGATCAAGTGACAAGATTGGCCATTCATGCAAAATGAACATTTTTGTTTTCAAAAAAAGGTAAAATAACCTCGCTGACCGAAACTATTGCACCTACTTCTATCCCGTGAAACATATGTGAACATTACTGTACTATATGTGACTAAAAACTTAATTTTCATTCTGTTAAAAGGGCTTTTTTAATTTTAAGAGTTATCAATTAACCGTAAATAGTTTGTCTCCATAGTAAGAATTTCTATAAACAAATGTCCCAATTATCTTACCCACCCATACTTTCGTCAGATAAAACTACAATTCTTTGAGCCAAAACCAAACAAACAATTCGGAGATTCATGAAAGATTGTTTTCCCATTCTGTTAAGAAACTGTGCAATCCCAGTATGAAACTTACTATTTGTAAAGGAATAGAGAACTCGACTTTTAAATTGAAACTTCTGGCTTCAGGGGCTACAAAATAAAAGTAAATTCTGGACTTAGGTACAGTGGAATATACTATATAGCATACAAACTATGCAAACGAACTATACATACTATATAGCATACAAACATTATCAGCGATGTTTATACAAGTACGAGAACCTTGAAGCATACGCGAAATGTTTGAGAATAAGAATATGTTATCTGTTAGAGAATAAATCTAACAAAACCTGCTCATTTCACTCTTGGAAAAAATATAGACATTAAAAAAATTGTATTTAATTAATATGTATGTAATAGTGTTAAGGATATAATAATAACCATAAGGTGCTATCTCACGTTTTTGACAAAAATGAATTAATGACACCAAAAGGTAATTTCATGCAATCTCTTTACTTCATCTAAATGTTATTTTAAAAAAAACAATCCCTAATTGGGTAAAATTTATCAAATCAAATATGAATAAGAAAAATTTTCAGAATCACATGGGGCCACGTTGTCAAATTATAACCATGCGAATAAAAAAAAATTAAAATAAGCGCAAGATTCAAGATGGCTTTGAATGTCAAATTGGTTAAAGGTTAATGTATGTCAATGCCGTGAAAATTCTAACCAACTTTTTCATACATGGCAGTTGAAGAGCAAACCAAGTTCACACTCATCATACAGAGCATCGATATTCTATCTGAATGCAATTTGCCATAATTTTGAGCCACAAAGTTTCATCTTAAAATTCAATAATTCATAACACCGAAGTTTTGGCATTTTCAAAGCTGAATCTTGGATCAGTATTGTAATTATTCTTACCGAACTCAGGTAAAAGAATTTGCTTCTTATTATCAAGAAGCTCCTTCATGTACAAATTACCCAATTTTGAGAGGCCTGTCCTGTAAAGTTAGTAAAATCGAAGATAACACCCTATAGTTTTAGGATGACGAATTATTGGAATGAAAAAAGAGTGATATTTTGAAGATTTATGAACTTTATTTGACGCAAAAACTCCAGAATTGATGTATACATAACAATCATACATTTCAATGTATACACTGCGAATAAACATTACTCAGGATGAGGCTTCAGGTGTGCAACCATTCTTTTTAATGTGGTATGTATCCACTTAAGTTGGCCATCCTTACTAAACTTTTGTGCAAGAAGGACATTTACATTTTCGTGCACCGGCAATGGACTAGAAACTACAGCCAAGGCTTGATCATGTAGCCCGCCAGGTTGTTCATGATAGCATCTGTATTTGTAATTCGGTCTGATATCTATTATAAGGCTATAAACTTTACGAATTGGTGGACCGCATGAAACACGATAAGCCGCTGAAGTATTTTCGAAAATGCTCAACTTCGCTGCAATGATAAAAGGATGAACAACCAAGCCAAAACCAACAAAGTAGTTGTCTTCCAGACCTTCCAAAATATTCACCATTTCGGGCACTGCCAGATCCGGCTGATGTGGGTTCAGCGTCCTGGGTGGGTTCATCAATACAGAGGACCCACGCTTTTGACGAATAAGTTGAGCCGACGACGCCTCTACGAAAATAATAAAAATTAATTCATTAGCGTCATTTATTACATGATTTATTTAATACTTTCTAAGTTTTCTTTTTCCTTAGCCTTAATAATCTTAGATTTCGTGATACTCTTTACCGTGCAAAAAACCAAATTTCAATTCATCTCCTTGCTTTAGAGCAATCTTGCATTATATATTCCGTTCGCATTTAGAAATTACCGTTGCCTTCAGCACGCTGAGCGCGGACGCTGAAGACAGACGGCTGACCATATCGACGCACGCCGCTGCATCACTGTCCCACGGGGATTCCCGTGAGTACCAGTGGTTATAGAGCATAAATATTTTAATTAATATTTAACCTAATTACTATAAAAGGTTTTAATAAACAAATTCTTAACTGATGATTTGCTCGGAGAGAAACATTTTTTAATAGCCACATTGACGATTTTTCGGGAGAGACAAAAAACCTTTGCAAAAATCGAATTTGTAATATAAAAAATTTATGCTTCCGAGATACATCAGTGCTGAATCAAAGCCTGAAATTTTGATTGGAAAATGTTATTAGGTACCTAGAAAATGAAAGGATAATATTTTTTGCTCGAAGCGGATGTTTCCTCAATTTTTAGAAAATATTTATTTTATGGAGGAGAAGTGGAAAATTACTGGGACTTGAAGTGGTCAATTTTTTGGCAATCACCCCTATTGAGTTCTGAATCGGTAAAAACAAAGTTTGATTCGAAATCGGCATTAAGTTTCAAGAAAATGGATAGGGAATTTTTTTTCTTTCGAGATGCACGATTTTTTAAATTTAGACGGCTACTTCACGGGCGATTCAAGGGGGAGTGCGACAAGTGCATGCCACTCTCAAAAAAAAGAAAAGGAATTCCAGATTCCATTAATTATTTTTGTGATAAAGTATACTTTTAGATGCCCCCTCCCCAAGAAAATATAAAAAGTGAGAGATCAGTCTGGATGCGCCTCTGGGTGATAGAGTTTTGAAGCTTCTAGCAAAATACAATTGTAGCTATTAAGTTGCTGAATCATAGCTGAACAATTTTCATTTAAAAATTCATCCCGTTGTAGGGAAATAAAGCAGAAATTTTTCTTTGTTAGAAGCGCAAGTTTCTTCATTTATGGACGCGAAGTGGTGGAATCAATAACTAACGGTAATATCTAAAATACATATAATGTTATTTTTGTTGGAGGAACAACGGGTACAAACAGTAAAGTTATTTTAATTCATCAGAGAGATGGGGGTGAGAATAAACTTTTATTTATTCGCAAGTTGGAAAGTTTGTTATTGAAGTAAAACTTTTGTGAAAAAAAAAACTAAAGTGGATTAGACTATACTAAAAATTAGAACTGACTTGCCCCTGATGTTTGTCTTCCAGTCGCTGTACGCTTCTTATCTAACTCGTGACACATATGCAAACACTACTGTAATATGTGCTTTTTTGCCTGAATTGAAAATGCGATTCTTGAGAACGTTTTTTGTCCCTCCTAAAAAATCGCTTAATCGGAGTGTATGACCTTTTGGAACGCCATCTTCTAATTATTGCGAAATTTTTTTTATAGCCTAGTACGATGTTTCTATCTTTTCTCCAATATGGAGGATATCATCTCACTTACCAATATTTTCATCAGATGAAATCACAATTCCTTGCATCAAAACCACGCAAGAGATTAGAAGAATCAAAAGATTGTTTCCTCACTTTGGTAAGAAATTATACAATTGCAGAATGGAACAGATCGATGGTGAAAAAAAAACTCGACTTTTGTAATTAAACTTCTGACTTCTGGTGTCATAAAATATGAGAAAGTTCTGAATTTAGGTACACTGAAATATAATCTGTAGCATACAGATTTGTCAATATTGTAAGTGATGTTTGTACGAGTACGGGAACCTTGATCTTTGAAACATACGTAATATATTTTTAAAAATGTTTTATATTTTATTTTATTTTTTTGGCCTGCGTGGTCCATGGAAAAGCAAGATGCAGAAGAGCTTGCATATTAACTCTTCCATTCCCTGTTTGTTCATCCCACGCCGTGAAAGCGGGCGCGGAGTCCAAATTTCTAATGTCTTTATAACCGAGTTATTCTGAATATAGTTCACATCGTCGCAAATAGAAGACGTATTCTTTTAGCAATGGTCAGGAAGAAGGAGATAATTCGCAACTAGGCGTACCTTTGCAAAGCCGCAGGGTAGGCGCCCGAGACTCTGGGCCTGGAACCTAATATCAGGGGTGAAAAACGTGTATTTTTTCATCTAGATTCCTCACTTCTATAGGCCCGCATTAAGAAAGCAGAGGTCAAGAACTTCCTTGAACAGCTCCTCGTCAAGAAAATGCACGGAAATTTTGAAAGAAATGTAAAAGATCAGTCCTTGTCGATGGAGCTAACGTTGTCTTTTCTCAAATCATCCGGACTTAATTTAGCCTCCACTTGGGGTACGAAGTAACGCCCACTTGGGATAAGAAATCTTTCGAAGATTCAACCGAATTTCTTTTGTTTCCTGTGATCACGTGTGATGTCGGATCGTGTGTGGCCCTGGCAATGCTGTCCCTTCACCTCTTTAGAAGAACCGAGTACCTGGGAGGAGCAGAGTCATAGTCAGTACTGATCTAGACTGGGTCCGAGTCGCTTCACCTCGTACAATCGTTTTTACTCATTGTTCTACGCTTACTTGTTTCTTGCCTTGCTAATGCTATCAACTGTACTTTCGCTTATAAACTAATAGTGCTTTTTCCTAACTACTAATGTGAACGAACTAACAAGACTACCTTTATATAGTGTGAGAGGGTTGAAAAAACTTCTCCCTTCTTTCTAAACGCAGCATCATTTCTTGTTCTAACACCTTATAATACCTGCAATAAAATGGATCCCTAAGTTTTTACTCTGTGCACCTTGATGGGACAAGACCAGATGCCGCCGATATTTGACATTACCCACACTTCCAAATTTTTTTTGCGCAAGTGCATGTCAATTTTTCAATTGTGTTGAGAAAAAGTGGTCGACACCGAGGGCGCTTTTGCACACAATCAAACATGGTGATGTCTACGCACAGGCAAAATGCAGACCTAACAGTGCTTTACCACCATATTTGTCGTTCTTACGGTTTCGGTCGCGACTGTGCCTCCCCGAACGCTCCCAGAAAGATAGAGTGGATTGTCGAGAACGAAAAGTACCAAATTCACTGGAACCACAAGTTCTCGACAATAGTCCCTATTGTACACTCGAGGCCTGACATCGTTCTTCGTGACCTCGAGAAACGAACTATAAATTAAACCTGCAATTATTTTTTGTAACACCTCTATCATAAATGCCATTTCAGCCAGAGTCTGAGGCGTAGCCGAGGCAAAGCAAAGACGAGACACAATTCCTTGTTATGATTAAATTAAAAGATAAATTTATAAATATATTTTTTGACCCATCGTAAAGATTCTTGGTGGTCCTGATGCTAAGAAAAATGCACAAAAAAACACAAATGTATCTTGAAAACAAGTTAACTGAACTTAGTTTTAATATACAATCCAATAAAATTTCATTTAAATAATTGATTAGGAATGAACTGATTCAGTGAAATTGGCTAGAATCAATGAAGAAATAAAAAAAAGGTTGTAAGAGGAAGGTGGTAGGATTGACTAGGTGGCAGTAATTACTGTCACAAACCTCTAGTTTTGTTTTAATTGCTGTATTTCTTCATCTAAAATATTCAACTTTTATTTCTAGATTCTGATGAGGGATTTTACACTCTTCCGAAGTGCGTCGAAGATTTGTAAAATGTTGAAAAATCGCGGCGCTTTTACTGGAAATCAAAGTTTCATTTTTTTAAATACGCGAGAGACGAAAAAACTTCACACAGCAAATTGTTTTGAAAATTTTGCAAAATTAAAGTGACAAAAGATTACTGTGTCCATATCTGATGATATTATGTATAATCAGTCGAGAAAAATAATGCCACACACGTATTTAAAGAATAGGCTTACGATTTTTTGGAACGCTATGCATCATTTATTGCGAGAATCTTTTATAATATCTGTATGAACTTGTTTCTTCAACAGGAAGGATATCATTTCACTTACCTATAATTTTGTCGGATAACACCAAAATTCCTTGAGCCAAAACCAAACAAATGATTAGTAGTCTCGAAAAAGATAGTTTTTCCATCTTGGTAAAAAACTGTGCAATCTTAGGATGAAACGGATTTATTATAAAGAAGTAGAGAACGCGAAATTTATCGTGAATTTTCGGGCTTCGTGGGCTTTAAAATTAAATTAAATGTTTAATTTAGGTATGCTGCAATAAATATTGTAACGTACAGATTTGTCAACTCTACAAACGATGTTTACACAAGTACGAGGACCTTGAAACATACGTATCATGTTTGAAAAAAATGTGTTATAGTTTAAAGAATAAATCTGACAAAACCTGCTCATTTCACTTTTGGAAGAAATATAGGTATTAAAACAAAATATATATCCAATGAATATGACTGTAAAAGTTTCGGGAACATAACAATGATTAAAATAAAAAAAAGAACAATTTGAAGATTGATATCTTTATTTGACGCATCGACTTCATAGTTTCACTATACATAAAAATCGTACACGTCAATGTCTACAGTGCGAATCAACATTACTTAGAATGGGGCCTTAAATGTGCAATTATAGCAGCTGTAGCCAAGGCTTGGTCGTGCAGCCCATCAGGTTTTTTGGTGACAGTATCTGTATTTGTCATTCGGTTTATCATCTGTTATAAGGCCATGAACGTCACGAGTTGATGGACCGCATAAAACACGAATCCCCTGACGTATTTTCAAAAACGCTCAACCAACCGAAAAAGTAGGTGCCTTCCAAACCTTCCAAAATCTCTACCGCTTCGGAAACCATCAGATCCGGCTGATGTGGATATAACATACTGTGTGGGTGCAGATATTTAGGTAATAGGCCGGTTTTTTGTCGATGTTTCGAAACAGAAGACCCACGCTTTTGACGAATGAGAAGAGTCGATGATGCCTCCGCAAGACTTATGCAAATTAATTTATAAGCGTCATTTATTACATTTTATATTCAAATACTTTCTACATTTTCTTAGTCTTAATAATCTTTTCAAGAAATCATGCTTAATATATTCTCTCAGCATAAAGAAATTACCGTTTCGCCTCCAGTACGTTAAGCGCGGACGCTGAAGAGAGACGGCTGACCATATCGATGCACGACGATGCATCACTCTCGGCATCACTGTCCTACGGGCGTTCCCATGAGTGCCAGTGGTGCGTCTCGGCTATGGTCGGACGCTGCACATAACAAATAAAGAGACATAATCGAGAATTTCAGCAAAGGCCATTTTAATGATTTTTCGAGAGAGACAAACAACTTTTTTAAAAATTAAATTCGTAATGAAGAAAAAATATGCTTCTGTTATACATCCGATTTTAAATCCTGAAAATTTGATTGGAAAATGTTATCAGGTTCCTATAAAATAGGAACATGATTAGCTTCGATTAGATTCAACTTAAAAGTGCTTGCACATCCAGTTTTTCATTTGTACGTGTTTCGGGGATGCCCCGGTTATTTTAAGCCAAAAAAGAAAAAATCGCACAACACGTTTTTGAGAAAGCGATTCTTTCTCTTTTAACAATTAAAAATCTCGTTTTTCTCGAAAACGACGCAAAATATGAATAGCAGTTCATCGTTAAAAATTGTTCCCCTTCCCAAAATTTGAAATGATTATTTTCTTACTAGTTGTTTATTTCAACTAATTTTCCAAAAAAATAGAAAACATCGATGAAAATCGATTGAAATAGCATTTAGTTTGACGAACTACAACATTTTATTCTCAAAAATGTTTGCTTTTAGTTCAATATCGATGTGAAGATCATGTTCCATGCGATTATTATGGTTCGTGAGCTTCAGAGTAACTAAAAAAAATTGATTTTGTCTCCTAAATTGTAGAAACTTCATTTTTGACGATTAAAAGCCTCATTTTTCTCGAAAATGACGCAAAATATGAAGAGTAGTTCATACTTCATAATTGTGTCACTTCCTGAAATCTATAAAATTCTAGTAAGGGTATAATTTTATAGATTTCACGAAGGGGAACAATTTTGAACTATAAACTGCTATTTATACATTGCGTCTTTTTCGAGAAAAATGAGGCTTTTGATCACACAAAATGAAAAAATCATTTTTCTCAAAAATACGTAATACGATTCTTTCATTAATTGGCCTGAAACAACCGGAGGGCATCCCCGAAAGAGGTACAAACGAGAAACTGGATGTGCAAGCATTTTTGATTGGAACTTAATCGAGGCTAGCCGTGGAAAGGGAAATATATTTTTTTTGCTCAAGGCGCATGTTTCCTGAATTTTGGACATTGATTTGAAATCCAATATTCAATTGAAGGGAAGAAAGCTTATATCAGCCATTGAAATGCTGAATCGTTAAAAATGAAGTTTGGTTCGAAAACGTCATTAGGTTTCAAAAAAACGCAGGGAGAATTGTTTTTGCGTTCGAGATGTACGTTTTTTTATTTTTGGACGGTGATTTCACGGCCAGATCAAACGAGAAGGCAACGAGTGCTTCCAGTTTCCACATCCGTATAAAAAAGGTCCCGATTCTAGTAACCATTTTTGTGGAGGGAAAGTATAATCTTTAGATGCTCCCCAAACTCTACATGCCGCCTCCTCAAAGAAAATCGATTCCCTCTATTTCCAAACACTTTTGAGTACAAAAATTCATCCTGTTGTAAGAAAACGGAAGGGATTTTTTTCGCTCGAGGCGCAAGTTTTTTTATCTCTGGACGCGAGGTGGTGAAATTGGGAACTAACACTACTGTACAATATGCTTTCTTGCTTGAATTGAAAATCCGATTTTTGGGAACGCGTTTTTCCCCTCTTGAAAAATCGCTAAAATGTCGCTTATGACTTTTTGGAATGCCACTTTTCAATTATTGCGAAATTTTTGTAATAGAATGGTCGAACTTTCTATCTTTCCACTCATAGAGGGGATATCATTTCACTTAGCAATATTTTCATCGGATAAAACCACAATTCCCCCCACTGATGGGAAAGGAAAAAAAGTTCGACTTTTATAATGAAACTTCTGACTTTTGGTGCTATAAAATTTAAAAACATTGTGAATTTAGGTACACTGGAATATAATCTACATTGTTATATCGTTCACATTTGTCAACATTATAAACAATGTTTGTACAAGTACGAGAACCTTGATCCTTGAAACATCCCTGTGAAAAATCTACCATTGTACCATGCTTGGCCCAAGCTTGGGTTCCAATGACACCAATGTTGGCGCAAGATTCACCACTATTTTGGGGCCATCATTGGCCATTCTTGGGATTATGACGCCAATATCAAGAGTTGGCAGCCATTCATGGTTCATGACTGGTAGCTAACACTGTCCAATGTTCTCGAAAACATGAGTGATTGGCTGCCATTGATTGACCAATGATTGAACCATGCTTAGCCTATGCTTTAGCTGAACATTGGTCCATCAATGACAGCCAAGTGACCCATGTTTTCGAGATCGTTGGTCAGTATGGTCAGTCTTGGCTACCAGCTGTAGACCATGACTACTTGCGAATGCTTCGCATTGGTAATCCCAAGCTTCCGTCAATGTTGGCTCAACGCTGGTTTCAAACTTTGAGCCAGTTGAAGAACCAGTGGTCGACAATGTTGTGTCATTCTAGACCCAATGGACAACATCGTCGAGTTCCCACTGAGATATGTAAGATATTTTAACAAAATGTTTTTTTATATTACTTTTCTTGATCTACATGGTCCATGTAAATTAAAACCGTTTCATAGACCATGTAGATCAATAAAAAGAAGATAAAAAATTATTTATTTATGACGGTCAAGAAGAATCAACGTGCTGGATTGCTACTAAAAGGCGCTTGCATCAGCTGGACAAGAAGATTAGCTGGGCTAGACAGAACGCGTCCCGTATCCAGCATGCGATTGACTACATAATATCTAGTAGGCCTCTTACGGTAAAGGTCCAAAAGTTTTTTCACGAACTGAGGCTCCACCATTACAGTCCGAGCAGGTCAAAGCTGCCGACCATCAAGCAGCACATTGTTGAAAAAACACGGATTTTATCTGGCTCAAGGAGAAGAATGAAGAAAAGGGGAGGGATGGGTTTAAGAGAATCAACAGTTTCTCGCTAACCCTTCGCGCCTCTTCAGCAATCCCCCTGTTTCTCTCGAAAATTCGTCCAAGCCCGAAAAGGTCGAGACTTTCAAGATGGAGATTTACGATGTTCGACACTCATCAAAGGAAGACACTGAGAACATCTTCTGTTTCAAGGAGCTGTGTGACAACCTCATAACGTCTGATGAGGAATGTCCACCAATCACTGTTGAAGAGGTGAAAAAAGCACTGAGGGGCACCAAAAACTTTTTCGCTGCCGGACCAGATGGTATTAAGAACTTCTGGTGAAAAAAGTTCTCTTCAACA
The DNA here is from genome assembly GCA_032362435.1 of Melikaiella ostensackeni. Classification (NCBI taxonomy): domain Eukaryota; kingdom Metazoa; phylum Arthropoda; class Insecta; order Hymenoptera; family Cynipidae; genus Melikaiella; species Melikaiella ostensackeni. The sequence continues at coordinate 11,655 of JAUMHM010091973.1, forward strand.
GCCCTACATCTGGCCCCGATCTTCACCTCATATTTAAAGTCAGAGACGCTCATTCCTCAGTGGCTTATGTTAGAATGCACTATACTCTACTCAATAAAGGCGACTTATTCAACACTGCATTCTATAAGCACAATCTGACGATGGCCTGGATTGACAACTGTCGATTCAAACTCCCATAGACTTATCATCTGTACGTTAGGAAGCCTAAAGGTTCATCCACAAATAGTGGGATGCATAGAGAATTTGAAGCCCCTTTGTAAAAACAGATTGACTATGTCATCTCGGATTGTTGAAAGGCACAAACAAGAAATTAGTATAGACTTTGGACAAGTGTGTCAAGATTCATCTGAAGCGAGGACAACTCGCTGGCGTTCTCGAAGACCCCGAACCCGGTTAGAATCAAACCGCAACCAGAACATGGTTCCGGAAATAATGTAAGTTCTTTCATTTAATGTAAGGGGCTGTTCAAAAGATACCTTCTGTAATGCACTGAGTACTCAAGTGACCCTCTCCCTCTTACTTAAACACTTACATGAAATAGGATGTGATAAGGCGGGGAAGGGATTTCGATGAAGCTCAGTACCATGGAGTCTTTCGGGTTGTAGAATACGAACTTGTAGTTGAAATTCTGAAATTAAAAATAGCGACGCAAATTTTTAGAAACTCCAATAAATCAGCGGAATTTCATGAAAGCCGGCACGGAGGGATTTTTTTTGTTGCAGAATATAAATTTGGAATTGGAATTTAAAGATTAAAATGAGCGATATAAATTTGGGAAAAGTTCAATATGTGCGCGAATTTCCATGAGTCCGTACTAAAGGGGTTTCCGGGTGAGAGAATACAAATTTGAGGACAAAATTATAAGAATTGAAGAACCGACCTAAAGGACCATGCACAAAAAACTAGTCAAAATTGGTCCACGTCCTTTTGGGAAATTTCTTTTAGTTTCATAAACTACAAAATGAATGAGTGTCAGTGAAATCGACATACAAATTCAAATTTGAGGTCGAAATACAAAAATTGAAAAAGCAACCTGAAGTTTGGAAATTTCATTTAATTGGTAGGTTTCCATGAGTCATAACGAGGGAGTTTCTCGAGTCACAGAATACAAACCTGAAGCCAAATGTCAGAAATTACGTAAGCACTTCATTGGCAAGGGGGGTACTCATAATTGTATATTGTTTTTTAAATGGGGGGGGGGGGGTCTATTTAAATATTACGTGATTTGCTCATCATTTAATTAAATCCCTTATAGAAATCCGACCATAGAAATTTGAAACTGATCCAGTTTCGAACTCCAGCAGATCGAAACAGCTGCAATTTGGAACTGCTGCAGTATAAAACTGAGTTTTTTCATCGAAACATCTTTTTTTTATCGAAATATCATGTCTTCGTCGAAACTTGATGCATTCATCTAATCAGGCACATTAACTGGATTCACTCAATCGTACATCTACTTATGATAATTAAACTAACATATTGACGATGAAGCAGAAAGCGCAAGCTAATAAAAAGGGAGTTATCGTGGGTAGACAAAAACTTAAAACATGCCGATAGAGTAGCTAAACTTGAAAAATTCTAGTATGATAAGGAAGTCATGATTAAAGTTCAACTCACATAACTTAACAATGTTACATCATATTATAGAACTATAAGATGAATTAAGTTTCAGATACTGTTTGCTCTAAAGTCTAAGAAATGTGATCTTCAAATAAAAGAAAACGATAATGAATAATTGTGAACGCATACCAGTGTAGAGAATTGAGAAACACGTATTGAAATGAAAAGAGAAGAGTTAAAAACGATCCTACTTGATAATCAGACACAAATCAATACTAGGGTCTAAGGAACCTAAATTCAGTAGAATAAAATGTGACACAGAGCGGCCTTTAATCACAAGTGCCTGTGAGCAACATTTTCTCGTACATGCCTGTAAGCAACATTCAATCGTACGTGCCTGTGAACAACATTCGCTCGTACTTTTCTGTGAGCAAAATTCGATTGTACATGCCTGTGAGGAACATTCGCATCCCTATACTTAATTTGAAGATCAAAATCTAGATAAATCCCAGGTTCATCCCTGGTGGTTGCTTTTACGTTTCATGCAGCCACGCTGTCGACATGACTTGGAAGTATGAACCGTTTTGAATGAGTCGCGATACTTTTACCTCACTGTGAAATATTTAACGAAGAGTGGATATTGAACAAAGTCCTGTCGTCTGTGACTAGGGACGGTCGTCGTATAAGTCCTTCCGAGCAAAGTCCATAGTGTTATACGGTCGTGAAAGAACTTATGAGCGAATTCGATCTCGGTTAAGAATCATGTATCGCTTGACTGGTGAACGGAATAGTTATCGATCTGTGATCGTGCATCCTTTACTCTAGCTAACTAAAGTTTCGAGAGGATCTTGCCATTATCCTCCGATTATAGGGACGCAAGCGAAAATTCTTGATTCTTCTCATTCCCTTTCTGGAATAGAAAGGTACTGTAAATTTTGATAACTGTATCATTTTAACTATTGTACATTTTTTCTATTTTCTATGTTACAATAAATCACATATATCTGTAACAAACATCATTTATTTAAAACATTACTCTAATACAATCCCCACAGAATTGCTAATGTCAAGGTACCCACAACAAATAATCAGTTAGGTCTTACCAATCTGACGCACTCATCAATACTGGTTACTCTAATTCTCATGTTTCCAAACTACCCTCGCCTTAAATTCGGGACATAACAGCTGATTTGGTAGCAGCGGTGGGATAGTCACTTTCCTTGTAAATAAGTGTTTATAATGAAAATTCAAAATTTAAGCTCAGCGTAGTTATAAAATAAAGCTTTTGTAAGAACACTCGAGAGTATAAGTCCTTCTTAGATTCGTTGAACGGTTACCTTCGGGGCAAGGCAAAGTTCGAAGTGCTTGTTAGGCGTTAGCACACTTCGCGTCTTTGCAAGCCCTGACATCTTTAACAATTCTACAAAATACCCTAAATCAACCTTGCATGTACTCTTTGTAACAAGATTTTGCAAGTGAAGGATTTAAAAACAGCGAATTTAAATTGTTTTCAACATAGCTCTTCATATAAATTTCAATCAAACGATGCTCGACACGTGTCAACTGTGAAAACATTCGAAATTGTAATTAGGGCGTTGAAAATTATTAATTTTATATTTTCAACCTTTTTTTCAAAATTCTAATTACTTTATCAATTCAGAGGTGCAGCTTTTGTCATTTTGAATCACTCTCACCGTATAATCAAAATTAAAGCTTTAAAAACTAGCTATAGAGTTTTCATCCTATTCATTTCACTCTTTTTGTTCTTTTTCATTCAAAGTTATTGCGTTCAGTAGAAAAACGCAATCCTCAGCTTGTGCATTATAACAGAGTTTTCCTTGTATTACAATTTTCTAACTATCAAGAAGTTAATTTTGATTGGTATAAAAGTTCATGTCCAAATATTTCTTCAGCTTGATAGCTGAGCAAAGTTCTAAAACAGTAGTTTCTATTTGCACAGACTATTTTAAAAGTTAAATTGGTGATCTCATTTATGATCCATCTTTGAGTACTTATCTGATTCATGTGAATAGATTATCACCTTTTATAAAAATAAACTATGCAAAAGTTTTTAATCATCCAAAAGTTGAATTATCAACAATCGGCGTTATTCAGATTCCAATTTTGGATAAAACGGTTGAATTCAACGTAATAAAAACAGAACTTCTATCTGAAGCATCCGGAATCATTGCCGTGTTTTGCCGTACAACAAGCGGTTGTAAACATCCCTACGTATGATGGTAAAAGCATGCCAGTTGGGGATTTCATACAAGATATCACAAATGGGGAATCATCCATGCCAGCTAATTGTGAAACACAGCATTTCAAAGCCGTTTTAGCTAGGTTGGAAGGGTCAGCAAAAGATAGCACTCATGAAAAAACCTTTAAGACCATTCATGATGTAATTAAATACCTAGAACAGCGTTTTGCTCTCGGTAAAACATATTCGTAGTATTTGCACAGTTCGAATGAATCGCGAAGAAAATGTCAGTGAATACCTTGATGCAGTAATTCTCCTAAAATCAGGAGCACGAGCTACTCTTGACGATAAATATCAAAATGTGAATCAATTATTACCCCCTCTTAATGACTGTGCCCTTAAAGCCTTCGAACGTTGTCTGCACGGTAGTATTTCAAGCTTGGAAGAAGCACGTAACCCTAAAAAATAGAAACATCATACAAGCACACGAATTCTAATGAAACGCAACAATATTTCTGCACAAACTTCAATCTAGAATCCCCAGAAATAGAATTTTTATCCCCTAATTTCAATTAATCAAAAGCTACATTTTAGTAGACATTGGAGGTAACATAAATATAATAAAACTAGATTCTTTGAACGATAATCTACTCGTGTCAGAGTATGAATTTGTCGAGATCGTGGAGATATCACGAACTAGAATTTCTAGATTGGGCACAGTAAAACTGAATCTGAGAAGTCCTATTGTGACTTTTCACGTTGTATCGCCAGATTTTCCTATAAATACAGATGGAATTCTAGGACGAGAATATCTCCGTCAAGAAAAGATTAAAATTTTACTTTGGCATAATCATATGCTCACCTATTCTAACTTCATGAAACCTATTCTGTTCATTGATATAGAATCGATACCTGCCCTCGAAAATAAAACTGATCATAAAGAGATAGCAGTATCGCCTAAATTTAGAGAACAAAAAAGTGTATCTCTTGCACCTCAACCAGAAAGTCCATCAGACTATGAATTACTCTCAGTTTTTTTAACTCCATATCAACAGCCTATTAAAATTTCAAAAGAATTAGAACTCCCAAAAAGCCCTATACAATTACATGAATGTTTCCGGCCTCCGGCCATCGAATCTGAAGTAGAAATAATTACGGCTGACCACACACATATACCCTTCACTATCGAATCGTTTCCCTTAACTAAATTTCCCACCACAAGATCACATTTTAAAGTAACTAGTTGCACAGAAAATTCATCTGACCGTCATAAAATCTACACAGCACATGTCAAACATAACCATTTAGACAAGCTGCAAGAAGAAAATTTAAGGATCAGATTACACAACTTATACAATCTAATTAGACAGAAAGCGATCCCAAAAACGTGTACAAAAATTGAACACAGCCGATGAATAACCATACCATAATATCCTATTCAAGTATATTTCTCTTGAACAGGTGGAGAAGCAACATCAACTGTCCCAAAAGAAAGATCTTGGACACAACAATCATACTAAAAAGAGAAGTGTCCGATTCAAAGGACACCACGGAATATACTTATTATTTTATAAATAATTTTTGAGAAATTTAGTATTTTCGTTTTGCAAAATGAAACTGGAATTCGAATTGAAATCTGCTATAATCATCATTTAAGATAATTCATATATTTTTAAAATTTACATAAACTCAGAGTACATTAAAAGAAAAAAGAAGATACAAAAATCTATTATTGCAACGGTTTGAAACTCAGTTTTGAAGTTAATTAGAAAAAGTAGCAATGAATTTCAATTCACATTGTTAGTGACTATTATACTAGCTAGTTCTTCTGAATTTCCTTGAAACAAATCAGACCTTAAAATGAAAAATGATCAGTTCAGCCCTTGTATTATTGTATTATACTGGTCTGCAAATTTCAACCAACGGTCGTGCATATGGGAAGTGAATAGGTGTCTTCGATAGATTTTTTTGCGCTGCACGTGAATCTGGGCTCAAAAATTGTTTATCTCGTAAAATTTTTGAGAAAATGGGGGTTGAAACCTCCAAAAAAGGTGCTTTTGTCCACTTTTGAATAAGCGTGGGTACCAAACCCAAAGTCATAGAACCTTCCAAAATGTCTCAAATTGAAGCTTGTCAATTCCCCTTACGTTCACAATAAACCAAAATTCAATTGCAGCTTACTTTGAAACTTTGAGATGGAATATACGTACATTGCACCCTCAAGAATCAACCCTTATCTCGATTAATGTGCCCTTACTTTTCTTGTGATGATCACAATTTTTGAAGAATTCCCAGAGAAAAACTGGGACAAAGATGGTCTGTAGAGGCACCACCAAACAACCTGCGGATGGAAAGGTGTACACTGTGCACTATGAAAACAACCCTTGAGTCGATTAGTTCACCTCATCTCTGTTTTCGAAGTCAAAAAATGAAACGAATGGTATCAGCTTACAATTCATATACAGATCAACCATAGGAACATCGTTCACCTCCCCTTGAATTAATTAACCCATAAAGCACCCCTTTGAAACAACCCTTGAGTCCATTAGTTCTCCCTATCTCATTAGCGATGCAATGTGCGTATATTCATAACTTTTTATCTTATTCATTAACTCAGATTCGCGAGCTACCACATCCTTGTAAAGGTTATGGTACTGCCCGCCTTGTCGCTACAGTACCGCGTAATTGCGCCGAGCTCGCCGCGCCAATTTCCCTACCCCTCGAATACCCTCATCTACGAATGCGAGTCGGCAGAAATTTTAAGAAGGTCGTAAATGAAGGAGAATTAATTCGAGAGTTAAGCGCATATCCAATAGCGAAAAGATTAAGCAATTTCCATGGGCCTGTAAACTACGAACACATACAATTGCCATCCTGATGAATGCTGCACTATTTAAATGGAAGTGTTCAGCATCTTGCCGATATCCATAATTTCAAGTCAAGGCTCAATGGGTGGAAGGAACCGTTCTGCACCGAATAGAGGATATTATTAACGTTAACATTATATGTTCCAAAATTTTATAATTCAACTAAACTACTGTAAAAATTACTGTTGGACAAAATCTCAACCATTTTATTCATTTTAATATATAGTGAAAAAAGTTGATTCATTGCATCAATATCAATTTTTTAATAATCTGAATGACAATAATTACAAAGTATTGCTTAAATGAGTTATGAGAAGAAGCAAGACTAAGATCCAAATAGAATTTTGACATTTTGTCTAACAGTGATGATTATTATGAACTAATTCTTTTCTTTACTGGCTGAGCATATCAGTAAGTATCGCTCGTTTCCACAAACTAATAACTGAATTTATCGAGGACGATGAATGCTTTGCAAGAAGGGAGGACTGTTACAACGGCATTTTTTGTCTTCACGTCTGGCAAGAGGCTGCTCAACCCACTTTCAGACAAACAAGTGATAATTGCTCATTCATAATCAGACGCACTAACTGGATTCACTCAATCATACGTCTACTTATGATTTTTTATTAAATTACTTTAAATTAATTGCCTTACTGATGAGAAAGTAGATAGCGCAAGTAAATGAAAAGTGAATTACCATGGGGACACAAAAGACTCAGTTGATGCCAATAATTAAACGAAAGAAACCTTGAGCGATATAAGATCACTACTTAATATCGTTGTCAATATATATGGCCATAAAATAAATATTTTGAATACTCACTTTTTAAATACTTATATTTTAAATACTTACTTACTTACTTATATATCTAATAAGCACATATGTATTTTAACATCTTGAATGTTTCCTAGTCAATACCATTTACATGGTACTGTACGCAATAGAAATATATATATATATATAGAAAGGTACTGCACGTTTTTATAACTGTATCATTTCAACCATTGTACTCTCTTTCTCTCTTGACATAGAAGAGAGAAAGAGAGTACAATGAATAATATGATATAATGAGAAAGAGAGTACAATCACAATAAATCATATATATCTAGCGATAGCTAGATAGCGATAGCTATATATTGCTAGCGACAACGTACCCACCACAAATATTTAGTTAGGTCTTACCATTCTGACGCAATCAGCAATACTGGTCTCTCTCATTCTCATATTTCCAAACCGTCCTCGCCTCAAATTCGGGACATGAAAATAAAAACACGCTGTTTTGTTGAATTCGCGATTTGTCAATGAAAACACGATGTTTTGACAAAAACACGTAGTGTCTATAAAAACACGATGTCTTGATGAAAATACGATGTTTCGAAGAAAACACTATGTGTCGATGAAAACAAAATGTTCCCATGAAAAGACGATGTTTCGATGAAAACACTACGTTTCGATGAAAACACGATATTTCGATGAAAAGACGATGTTTTGATGAAAACACGATATTTTGACGAAAACACAATATTTTGATGAACACACGCTGTGTTGTTGAATTCACCCTTTCTCGATGATGATTTATATTGCTTTTTGAATTTTTGGATTTCGATCCCAAATTTGTATTCTGTGACTCGGAAAACCCTCTCTTACTAACTTTCATGAAAATCTACCGATTCAATAAAATTTTCAAGATTTAAGTCAAATTTTTTAATTGCTTAACTGAGTTGCCGGATCAAACAGGGGTATATGAAATCATTTCGTTGGGAGTGGGAAGATCCCTGGAGGCTTTCAAAAATATTTTCGAATAAAAATTTTTTCAGGCTATATCTACATGTGAAATTTCATTGCGTATTTTTTTCTCTAGACAAAAAGATGTAACTTTTTTAGTTTCTAATCAGAGTAAAAAAACTGACTTTTTTGGAAAAATTGATTTCAATCCGTTTTTCACCTCAACTCGTGCTCTTTCAGTCAGTTTTTGGAATTTGTAAATGACATTTTCAGGAAGGGCGCTTTGGCATGTTCTTCGATTGATAGAGTAAGAGAAATCAAAGAATTTATTCAAAAGAAATTTTTATTAATGTTTTGTTAATGCTCGGCGCATATCGGACTTCCCTAGTTTCCAGCCTTTCGTTCAGCGAGCGAATTTTTAGCAACGAAAAACTTCCAGCGAGAAGGCTGTTAATTACAGTACAAAGAAGTTTTTTGGGAACTTTGAACTAATCGAAGTATTATTTAAGAAATTATTTATGTCTAAAGTTGCATGCGGCTGAACGTCTCGCGCGCGGACTTTATAGCGTGAGTCCCAGCTGTGATTCTTTATACAATTCACCGGCGCCAAGGATAAAAACTAATCAAATAATAGGTAACATCAAAGTTTTATAAATAAATAAATAATATTGCATAATGTATGCATCTTATATTATGTACAATTATTATGTACTGTTATTAACAAATTTCTCACTGGCAGTTTTTCGTTACTCAAAATTCGCTCGATAAACGAAACACTGGAAGTTAGAGAAGTTCAATATGCGCCGAGTATTAGCCAAAAATTGATAAAAATTTCTTATAAACAAATTTTTAAAATCCTCTTGCTCTATGAGTCGAATAACATTTCGGAGCGCATTTTCTCAAAATTGTATTTAAAAATTCAAAAAACTGACTGAAAGTGCACGAGTGTAATGAAAAACGGGTCAAAATCAATTTTCCCGAAAAAGTTTGTTTTTTGGCTTTAATTAAAAAGCTAAAAAAGCTATAACTTTTCGTCTAGAGGGAAAAAGATGCGCAATAAAATTTCACATGTAGATATAGCCTTAAAAATGAAAAATTTGAAACTTTTTTTGAAGCCTCTAGGGGTCTTTTGACCTCAAGTTCGTATTCTGTAACTGGGAAAATACCCTCTAAAACGTTTTAGGATTGTTTGCGTGAATTTGTATTTAGTCACGTCAAAATCGCTTTAAAATTGGATCGAATTATTGCACACGTCTAATATCAAGCTATTATAATGGATTTGACGCAATAATTTGACAGATATTCCTTTTTACTCCCTGTGCACATATATATATCAAGATAATTAGAATATCGACATAATATCCATCTTAGTCGTAACAAATGTTGAGGAAAAATGTCACAAAAAATACAAAATATTTTTAAAAAATTATGAATTTATAAATTGATGGATTCAAAATTACATAATTATGTACCTACAATTATTTTTTCCGAAACATTCATTCTCAAAGAGGTTATGCTGTAATATTTTTAAAGCAGGTTCTTCTATTGATTTCTCTCCATTGTCTTCAAACACTTTCATTTCTGAATTTTGATTTTCAATCCCCATTGTCACGAGTTATGTTACTTTCATCTAAATTTCCTTGTTTTTAAATTTTTTCGAATGATTGATATACTTTGAAGGATTCATTGAAATGAAAAAAAGAGTGTCATATTTTTGAGATTTATATTTTTATTTGACGCATCAACTTCAGAATTGAACTATACATAAAAATTGTACATGTCAATGCCTACACTGCGAACCAACATTAAAATGGCCGAGCATTAAGGTCCTGCCTCAAGGGTTTTAACGCTTCGTTAATCCAGGCAATTTGGTAGGATGTGAAGTTTGCTACTATCCAAAGCCGATGAAAAACAGTATCTTGGTGCTCTGGAATAGTACCATCAACTACAGCCAAGGCAACATCGTGAAGCCCCTCACGTGATTCTCTCCTTTTTTGAAATTCATCATTCGGTATAACATGTATTATATTGCGACGAAGGGTACTTCGATAGGGGCCGGGATATTCAACATGATATTGACATTCGTCAAGAAAAGTGCTAGCCCTCGCTGCGATGACAAGAGGGTGTACTACAATGCCAATGTCAACCTGGTTAGTATTTTTCATAACCTTGACCGTTTCGGGAACGGGTACTTCATTGGGAGGCTCCAAATATTTGCGCTTCGCACCAGATGAAGAAGACGCGCGCTTTTGACGAATGAGAAGAGGTGATGATGCCTCTGCAAGAATATTACAAATTAATTTATTAGCGTCATTTATTACATTATTTACTCTAATACTTTCTAGATTTTCTTTAATAATCTTAGATTTAGTTAAAATGTTTATACTGTGAGAACTAGATATCTCTTTTTTTATGGTATCATTCTTTGCGTGTCCTGTTTTTAAATGGGATGACTTCATGCTATTCTTTTCAATGTAAAACAAATGACTCTGATTTCCCACCAGTTATCTCATTTTAGTACCACTCGAGACTGTTTTTTTCTTAGCCTTATTTTAATACCTGAAATGAGTCCTGAAATAATAATTTGTTCTTACAGTGTACCATGAAAACGACCAAATTTTTAACTATCCCTCACTTTTTGAGTGTTCTTGAATAATGTATTCTGTCCTCATTAAGAACTTATTGTTTCGCATTCAGTACCCTGAGCGCGGACGCTGAAGACAGACGGCTGATCGTTTCGACGCACGGCGTTGCATCACTGTCACACGGGGTTTCAGTGAGTGCCAGTAGTGCGAGCCTTCGTTGAAAAAAGGTGAAATTAATCATGTTTCTTACATTCGAACCAGCCGCCATCTTGGATTTTTTTTAGAAATTCACCCGTCGCTGACTATTGCAGAGTTTCCCAAAATAAATTTGCTTATCTTGCCACGATTGAGAGGCTTCCGTTGAAAAATGGTAAAATTTATCATTCAACTCAAATTGGAACCAGCCGCCGTCTTGGATTTTTTCAAAATTTCGGCTGTCTTTGACTTATTTTATAGTTTCTGCAAATCAACTTGCTTGTCTTCTCAAGTTGGAAAGTACTTTCTTCAAAGATGGGAAAAATACATTTTTTTTGCAATTTAAAAAACTGCCCCTTTCAATCTTTTCAAAATATTTAATTTCAATATCAGCACTTGTTTCATAGCTATTAATGAGATTTCTTCACGAAAATTAGGTTTTGGTGGAAAACTATAGAAAATATATATTTTTTGGTCATCTTGTACAAGTCCGCCATTTTTTAAATTTCTGAATTTTTTATTTTTACTGTACACTACTTTTTTCAGGTTTGAAAGAATGTTTCGGTCCTCGGGTTATAGAATATTTTGACGAAAACTGAGAAATTTATGTGGATTTTTTTTTCACATCTTCCCCCATGTTAATCATATGGAAATCTTCAAGGCGTGTGTGCTAGGGCTTAATATTAACCGATTTGACTAAAATTTGGAGCACATGAGATGATGTGGCACATCGGATCTTTGTTTTTGGCTACAATAGTACATTTGGAATAATATGGAACCAAAAAAATGCGGTAATGTAACATGAGATAATGTTGCATATGACATATGGATCAATATGGCAGATAGAGCAATATGTTACATGAGGTAATATAGCATATGGGGTAACGTGGCACATGAGATCATGTGGCACATCCAGTCCATGTTTTTGATCAGGGTAGTATATTTGGGGTAATTTAGGGCAACAAAAAATGTAGTAATCGTCACATGAGGTAATATAGCACATGGGGTAACGTGGCACATGAGATAATGTGGCGCATCGGATCTTTGTTTTTGGTTAGGATAGTACATTTGGGATAATATGGAACCAAAAAAAATGCGGTAATGTAACATGAGGTAATGTTGCATATGGCATATGGATCAATATGGCAGATAGAGCAATATGTTACATGAGGTAATATAGCAGATGGGGTAACGTGGCACATGAGATCATGTGGCACATCCAGTCCATGTTTTTGATCAGGGTAGTATATTTGAGGTTATATAGGTCAACAAAAAATGCAGTCATATGACATGGGATAATATTGCATATGGCATATGAGTCTATATGGCAAATAGAGCAATATGTCACATGAGGTAATATGGCAGAAGGGGTAGCGCGGCACATGAGATAATGTGGCCCATCGGGTCTAAGTTTTTGGTTAGGGTTTGGTTAAGCTCCTAATCGTGATTATTGTCAAATTTGTGCCTAACTTGAAGTCCCACTATTACAAAACTTCCATGAAAACATTAAACTTTTTAAAAATTTATTTGATAAATACACTTATTATCATTCTCTATAAAATAGCTTTTCTGTAAAAAACGATAATAAGTATTTTTTGAATAAAAAAATCGTAAACATTCCCATAACTTCTATAATATTGGTACTTCAAGTTTGCTGCTAATTCGACAATCATCCATGTATGTATGTAGTAGAATTGTCCAAAAAAAGCAAAGTGCGAATTTTGTTCGAATTTTTTTGGTTTTTGATTGGCAGCATTAAAGGGTGCCGCCTATTCCAACTATTTTCTCATAAGAATAATATGATGATACCCCCTTCTATTACAAATGTTATACTTAAAATTACAGATATGATATTATATCATTATATACGAGTATAATTACCAACTGAACTGAGGAAAATGGCGAAAGCGAGGAATAGAGTGCCGACGGCGATCCTCATTTTTGATTGTAGTAGATGACAGAAGATGATACTGATTCACGGAGAACTAAGTTAACTGCGTGACTATAATCGATTTTCTACAAGATGTTTCCAAATATATACATGTAATAAGGGACCGTCCATGTACAACGCACGTGGCTCATTTTTGTGCGTTCCCCCTTCCTGTTTGACATCCCCCTCTACGGATATATGTCATTAAACAAATTTCATCACGTGAAAAAGTATATCAACATTTGCTCACAGTTTAAACAATGATTCCAGCGAAACAGACCTTTATTGATCCAACCTTATCTCTGCCAAGGTTTCAATTAATATACATATTATTATCATATAATCTCACAAAAAAACAAAGTGTTATCTTGACCTTGTTTTCATGGTTATCTTTACCTGTAACAAAAATTACCTTCGAGTGGAAAGATTTACCCAACTTATTGGGTAATGAGTATGGATACCATATTCACTCAATTGTATCTTCATTTATTTCAATGAGAAAAACTTCAACTTTTCCAACTAAAAAATTACCCCATAAGTCTCAAACTTCGTCACAAGAGTTTTCTCGTAAACAGTCGCAAATGAACCGTGGCGCGAGTCGAATCGCTGTTCTAAAAAATACCTTTGAAAATTCTGTCAGCGTTTTCCACCCGCTTTCCACGGTTTTCCAAAAAATAAAAAGAAATGGAAATTCATAATTTTTGATAAATTACCGGAAATTTAAAGAAACTCACAGAAATTTATGGAAACTTTCTGAAAATTGAAGGAATGTTCTCGAAAGAATGAAAGGTTTTGGAAACTTGTAAGAGTTTTTGAAAATTCAATTTCAAAAATGAAAATACAGGGAAGTTTCTAAACTTGTTGAGTTTAAATTCACAGTTAAGTAGTCGTATCATTTTTCTGGAGCAATGAATGGTCTTCTCCCATCTCAGACGAAAAACTGCAGAAGGCTGGTGCCCTCCTCAGTGTACAACACAAACCGACCATAACCCCTTTAGTTCTGGCTTGGTTTTCATACTTTCCTTTGAGTGACCAAAAAAAATGCATAGATAATACTATGGGATAGCATCCTCAACAGTGAATCTGGAGTGTGCAAACTGCATATGTAGGATCAAAGGCTGGAGATGCTTGGTTGAATAATGAAATCCGCGTAACTGTCAACGAGAAAAAGCAAGCGAATTCGAGAATGTTGAATATTAAAGGTCATAGCGATGAGCAAAAGACTAGATTAGAAAATGAGAAATTATGTCGGAAATGGATTAAGAAGATTAGGAGAAGAAGTGCTAGCACTGAGCTAATCGAAATTAAGAATGCTGATGGTGAAATGATATGGGGTTCGGAAAACGTGAAGGACTATATGAGTGATTTTTTCAAGAAACTGTATGTAGGTCAAGCTATGGAGTATAACAGCCGGGACACTGAAGAGGATATGTTACACAATTCCGTTGTAGTTAGCGGAAGAAGAATCGATATCGATGATATTATATCCGTAACTAAGAAACTGAAGAATGATAAAGGTGCTGGTATGGATGTTATCACCACTGAAATTCTTAAGAGCAGTGGCGAATATTTGTGTGGCTGAGCGAATTTATAAATATGTGTGCTGTGAATGGTGAATTTCCGAATGGTTGGAGAAAG
>JAUMHM010091978.1:0-26354 GCA_032362435.1 Melikaiella ostensackeni
TCGCGTAACTCCCCACTAGTGAGCTACTTTCGTCCAGTGGGGGTTGCTCGCGCTTGCGTTTTGTGTAATTCCCTTACACAAGGCAACGTTTCGAGTTAATTTCTTTTAGGTTTGGAGTATTGTCTATACAAAGGCTTTTTTGTGAAAAGCACGCATCTCAATATGTCCCACATTTCATGACATATCATATAGTCGCGGCAGAGCCAAAAATATTTCAATGGTATTTTTGCTATACAGGTATAAATTTAATTGCTCCAAACTATTTTTTTGGTAACTTAGATTGGTTTTTTGGCTCCCAAATTTTCACCAATCAAGTTAATTCAATCAATAAAATTTTCCTGATTCCTCTTCGTGTTCCAATTATTGAGTAGGAAATCACGTATTTTTAGTTGCATGTTTAAAATACTTAGAGACATCCAAAGAATAGGAAAAAAACAGCCTGGAACACCAAGCACCTCGCAGTAAAAACTGTTTTAATTCTTTGGAGAAGCTCAGTTCTCGAAGGCACATTTGGCAAACTAAAACCACACTGAAACCCCCATTTAGCGACGATTTCGAGTATGGCCTCCGATGACGGTAACTTCCTCACAAGAATTTCTATGATGTAAACAGATTTATCCATTAGAAAAAATGTAGTCAATTCTGAAGAAATCAAAATTACTTACATCACCATTCTGTGAATTCTGTGCGATCTAAAGCGAACCCTAGACCGAGTCAACCGGTCCGGCCGGGAAATTTTTATGTGATGAGCAGCTCAAGATTTACCGCATCACGACACCTCCCGCCTTAGCCGGAGACTACCGAAACCTCTTTGTTTTGACAAGCCGTTTTGAAACTTTGCTTTAAGCTAGATCCCGGAAGGGCCCGCAAGCTGGCCATCACCTCTTCTCGGAGCTCTCCTCGTTTAGATTGTCACGTTAGTGAAACGGAATGAAAACAAAAATAAAAAAGCGGAAAGAAATGATAAGGAGAACCAATTTCAGACAAAATCATGATAAATCATAGTATGGAAGAATCATAAGAGTATTTTTAGGGGGTGAGACCAGACTGCCCCCAAAAAAAATTATGAATCAAACTTATGAACCCTTGTGAAAAAGTGTATGTTAAGGGGCTAGCCTACAAATAATGACCTTTTTTTTATCAATTTTTTTTCGACAGTAGATTTTATTAGATGATTCTGGATCTTACACATATTATGAAAGACGTTCAAATGTATACAAAAAAAATCTCTTTCTTTTTTTTAATGATATCCGGCGATCGAGGCTCATGCCATAGCTATGCATCTTATGAACATCACTGCAAAATTTGAGAAAAATCGGCCGAGTAGATCGGCCGGAATCGTTGGCACCAGCTTGAAAAACACTGTTTCGAGAAAAACGCGTTTAAAGTTTGAGGTACTGACATGTACGATCCGCAATGACACAACCAGGATGAACAATAAACAATTATCACATTTTTTTCAGGACACGTTTCTTTAAAACACGTTTGCGGGTGCACTGTCGTATGTATAGCCTGAGAATGCAAGAGCGGTACAAGAAGGGGGCCCGCTCGACGCGCCACGTGTGCGCTTGGAGCGCTTCGGTACTGCGTTTTCAGCATACGGCGTTTTCGACATACTGCTTAACTTATTGTTGTTAGGGGAGGCAAGTAAAAATCCCAGGAAAAAATCGAAATCCGTGAGATTTGATGAACTACAAACTGATCTACGTAGATTGAACTAGTAGTAATGCTTTTACCTAACAACTTTGATACGTTGAACTAACATCTTTACCTGGCATAGATGAATTTTTTGCTATAGGTGATTTTCGCGTCGTTCGCCTGATGGACTTATAACTTTAGCTCTTTCAATTTATGCTTCATATGAATGCAATCACCTCGTTCATAAAAATGAAGACAAAACTTTCGAAATTTGTTGAAATGAAGACTCTGTAACGTAGATTGCTTTTAATAAGTATAATAAGTAAATAATGTTAGTAATAATAGCAATTGTTGGGGGAATGTCCACTTCTGTATTCCACCTGGTGACATGCAAAACACACCGCTGCTATTGGTCCTCGGTATGTGCGCGGATTCGGGGCTTTCCTTGCCTTCATCTCTTCCTCTATTCTTTAGCATTGTCTACCCCTCACTTACATACTAAATTTATAGTACTCATTCCACATCTTTCTTCCTCCCATCCCGAATGTTCCGTGTTACCCCTCATCTCATCATTTGGAATATCCCGTGTACACGCTTGACCATTCCTGCTTTCCTCCCTCCTTTCAGTTTTTCTGTAAAATTCCATGAACTTTTCAGTTACTCGGCCAACATTTTCTCTCACCCTACTTCATCCCTCAGCATATAACCTGGGCAGCTCCAACTCACCCCCGTGACCTATCTTAGAAATCACTTATGGAAACTTTCCACTCTTTTATGCTTTTTCCATCCCCAAATTTCCACTCCATAACATCCCAAAAATTGCCTTAAATTTTCAAAACTTTACAGTGTCTCGTTGTTCAAGCTGCAAACTAAGCAAAGAAAATCACTGTTGACCATCAAGTCTGAGGAAACCATGTCTTTCAGATGGTTTGTGGTCCGCAAACCCGATAGTGGCGTCCAGAGGATGCAGCCCTAGTGACTGTAGACCATGTGAAGATCTTCGTTTCATATCCCCTGGTTCAAGCCCCCGGTCATTCACAGTGTCTCGTGTCTCAGGCATCTTAACGCATTCATGCCCAGCGTACCCTCTCGTTCTTGGCAGATTATGAGCTCAACCTCGGACTCGAAGCTTAGTACCGCGTGAAACCCACGTTGAGAACACTGATTCACACGGCCCTGACTGCTTACATCATATAATATCTTGCAACGAAGTCATGGCCATCGAGGCCATACCCGGAATTGGACATAAATCCAGAGTTGAGTGTATTTACAAACTCAAGGGCATTTTTTAGAGTTTCTTCATTTTCTGAAGTCTTCCTGGTCACAAATTTATTAATTTTTCTGAATGTTATAAGATGTATTATCTTATATCTCCATACCCACGTATCAGATGCTTGGAATCTAGAATCCTCATAACCAATTTCTTTTCGGGCTTGAAGGGCCCATCTTCGAAGATCTATATCATGGCCTATTAATCCCGCACTAATAGCTCCTTCGAAATTATTCAATGCGTATTCCGAAATCCGATGTAAATGTTTCATGTAAGTTTCTACTTTCTTTCCTGAAAGCAACCGGAAGTGGGTATATTTCATGTTCAAAGAAAAAATATAACACGGGCGCTTATAGCACTCGCCAACTTTAGATGCGTTTTTCTTGAAAAGCGGTTTTTCGGAATTCCAACTTCAAAAATGTCCCGGCGACTCGTTTTTCAATCCAAAGGGTTCATCTTGGGCCTCAAATTTCGGGAATTAATCTGGCTATAAGACGCCTGACGTAACTCCATACCGGCCGTAAGGGCCCTCTTATGCAGACGCACACATATATTAATATGTGTAAGTAATTTATATCAGCAATGTAATTTTTTGAAGTGATGTACTATTTTATCGTTAGCAGTGACTAACCCTAACTGCCCTTATGTAAAGTGTCAACAGCAATTCTCTGCGACCGAATTATTGGTCAGTGATGTATACATCATATGTCCTGAAACTACCACTTGAAATAACTTGTTTTATAAAATAATGTTATAATTAACTATAAATTGTGCATGCAATTATGAAAAATTGTAAATTGCTATGTGAAAATTTATCAGTTCAATCAACGTATTATGTGAAATCAAGATTTGACAAGTAATCCTGAAAAAAATATAACTCCTAAAAGAGAAAGAGAAAATGTGGCCAAGGTTTCATAATTGTTCTCCTTTTGAATCATACATGAAGTTTCTATAATATTTTTAATTACATGAATTTTAAAACATAAATTTCTCTTCGAAATACCTAGCAAACTTTGATTTCACACATTATATTGATTGATTTGATTACTTTTCACTGGGCGGAATTTTTTTCGTCTTATATACTTTGGTGAGATTAATTTATGAGTTTAGAAGGTAGATACAATGCTGCAGTAAATTTTAACAAGGTTGGACTGTTTTTTAGCGCATGGCATGAACGTGGTTCTTAAGTCAGTTATCACTGATAACGCAGCAGAATATTATGCCTCCCAACAATGTATTGACAATTATTATTATCTCTCTAAATTGTGCTGTCTTCCCCCCAAAAGCTGGAAAAATAAAATTATAAAATTCAAATATTTCAGAGAAATAAGTTTCTCGTATCTATATTACAAATGAGTGTGATAATTTAGAAGTGTGAGTGAGATAGCGACTAGTATATATACTGAAACATCATGTAGAATAATGAATATTCGTATAGTTATACTTTTCAAGAAATTCTCTATAAATCAGCTCTTCTGTTTGTTAGAAAAAAATGAGGATCTCTCCTGTTGCGGTGGTTCTTGCTTTAGCGGTCGTTCTGAATTCAATTGGTAAATATACAATTAAATACATTTTCAATTGCATTTTAATTGTAGCAGTATATATTTGATTAATTTCTATTTGGAATTCTTTAAGTGAATTACAAAGTGTCGACTTTGCATGTTTGTCGAGCGTTGGTTGAAAGACATGTTTTGAATACTTAATTTTTGGAGTTTTCGAAAATCTATATATTGCATCAGGTAAAGGAGTAAATTGTAAAAATTTGCGATTACCTGAATTAAAAAAAGAAATTTCGCACATTTTCAAATGTAGTTTGCACAATATTTTTTTTATTTATAATTTTTCAAAGTCGTTCACCACAAAAATCTTTACTTATAATAAATCCACTGTAATATTTTGGTTCAATGAGAAATTTTTATAAATTTTCAAATTTAAAAACTGAACAGAAAGCTGTCGTTTATTTTCAAATTTTTTTTTAATTGTGTCGGATACCAAAGCACAACTTTGTTTAAGCTTGATTCAGATGATTCGATTAATTTCAGCATTTTCAAGTTACTTTAGAAGCAAAAGCGATTGCTAACATTATAGTTTGTCATCTATTTTATGAACTTAACATACGAGTAAACACAAGTTCAGAACAATTTCAAAAGTTACTAAATTTCGATTAGAAAAAAAAAGATGTTTAATTACCTGTCTTGGAAACCCGATTTTCCAAGACGGCTGTCTTTCAAAAACTTTTAAAATCATTTTATTGCTACTTGATATTGAGACATTTTATTGGCAATATATTGTTTAAAAATAAGTGTACCATGATGACGCATTATATATGTAAGATACATAATAAAAAGTAAAATAAGCGTTAAATAAAGCCAATTATGAAATGAGTGTTATCAAAAGTAAAATGAAGTAGACATGATATCAAGTTATATAACCACAAATATTATTTACCTTAGAACGAGAATTAATTTATGTAGAGTGAAGAAGTAACAAGTTTTTAAGAATTTCGTTAGCCTGGTAGGTTTGAGGGGCGAAGTCTCCGTTGGAAGATTTGGGGAGCGAATGCCCCCCCCCCTCAAAAGAAAAAACAACAAATACGAGTAGTTTCTAAATACTTAAATAGTCAGAAAAACATCTTAGGGACATTTTGTATTTTTAATGTAACGAAAAGTATAGTTCACTTTATTTTTCAAACATAAATATATTATCTTCATAATCACTACAACTAATTTAATTTTTGGGACTCATTTCAACCTCACTATTCAATATTCATTTGTTGCAAGAACGTGGTAACATTTAACAAGCTGGACATATTTTACACGTAAATATCTAACCTAAAATTGAACATTCAAAAGTAGAGCCATCTCTCGTGATCCATTGGCGAAATATATTTATTTCATAATTAAGTATATTTATAGATTTCTAAATATCTGATATGAATAATGCATATTAAGTCCTTATATTTTGGCAATTATTTCATACCTGCGGTGATAACTACTTATTTGAATTTCGCGCCATCTTCAATTCACTTGAAGAAACGTAAAGAAGTAGCGCCATCTCGAGCTGACTTACCGATCAGGTAAATGGTAATTCGAGAAAATAAAAGTTAGGCTAAAGAGTAATTCGAAACTTTTAAAATGAGTGCAAATGGTCATTAGGAAAATTTGAAATTAGGCCAAACAGTAATTCGTTACTTTCAAAATTAGGGTAAATCGTAATTCGGGAAGATAAAAATTGGAGCAAACGGTAACTCGGAACTTTGAAAATTAGGGTGTATAATAGCTCAAAAATATAAAAATTATGGCAAATTGTTATTGGGAAAAAAATTAGGTTAAATGTTAATTCGGTAAAATACAAACTAGGTCTAATGGTGATACGGAAAAATAAAAATTAGAGCAAATTAGGGAAATTTCAAAAACTACAATCTCTCTGAAGCTAAATTAGTGAAATATTACTAATTTGTAGTGAAATTCTACTAATTCACTTAGACAAAAGTACTCCACTTAGGGTAAGTAGAAAATTACTAATTCTATTAGTTGAAATATTTACCAATCGTGATTTGAGAGAAGGTTATAGAAATCCGAAACGTGACAAATGAAAAGTTTAATAACAAAATGCAATTGTGTAACATTTTCAACTTTATTGAAACAACAAGAAGGCAATATCGTCAAACTTTCAATTAAGCTATGTCCCCTTCACCAGCTTGACGTATTTACAAATGATTATTTTACAATAAAATGATATCGCTATTTACAGATTCAATCTATTTTACCTTTCTTTATTTACTCTCTAATGAGAGAGAAGCTTTACGAGTGTGAATAAACCAAGGTAAAATAGATTAAATGCGTAAACAATTTTAATTTGTCCATTTTGAAGCAATATCTTGTGAGTATGTCACGTTGATGGAAGTGAGAAACCTCTATTCACGAACTTCACAATATTACCTTTCATACACAACATTCGAAAAAAAGTTCTGTTCAAAGTTACTAGACGCATCTGATTAAAAAATTTCTAGTCATTTCTATTAGAAATTCTGGCTAAGTTCACTATAAACTTCTGGTTACTCAACTTTGGTTGATTTTTTGTGATTAAACTATTCTGGATATTATTTCTGGTAACAGAAGTAGCGAAATCTTGTTTCGGTTTCCAGAAATCTGCCTTCCATCTCATGTCGTGTTGCTGGACGTGTCATGTCACGCCTTGTCGTAAATGCCCAGTTCTCTTATAGTAGACTCGCGATTTTTGAAATGTCATTTTGATTATGTGAGGGCAAAGAGTTGAAGTGAACCGTGAATTTGGTATTTCTTGAAGTCAAAGCTGCGCGTTTTCCATCAGCAGTGGTGGAAGTCTATTTTCAAACATACAGAATTCCTAACCAATATGCTGTTTTCCTCGAATGTCTTATCTATCCCATCTCCAATCATTAATATAATATATACATATTATATAGAGAGACATTTCAGCGAAGCGAAGTATATTTGATACACTCTATTTTCGGAAATTTTGTTAGATTTTTCTCTTCGAAACAGTCAACATTATTTCAGAGAGGGTTAGAAAGAGTCCGTGAAGGTAGAAAAAGTATCGAAATTCGTCAATCGAAAATCGACAGTTACCCGAATATCTATTTGTGCTTACCAGAACAACTGATTAAGTTTACGAGAATATCTGGTTATTCTGACCAGAATGCTGTATCCCTTAGCTACCGAAAACATGTCCAGTAAAGGAACAGAAATTTTAACAACAAAAGATTAAAAAATATTTTCAGTCATTCTTCTTAAAAATGGCCAAATATTGGGTTCTAGGATCTTACAATTTTAGTTTGTGGTCAATACTCCTCTTCACAAAAATCATGAATTCAAAAAAAAAATTACTACCTGGCCATCTCAAGTTTGGCGCTTGACAGAAGGGCTACTTAAAGGTTAAACTACTGTGCAAAAGCAGATACATAAAATTTAATATTGTTTCCTTGATCTTGAGTAAGTATTAAACTAACTTAATGGTTATACTGCTATTTGTTATGGCACTGAATTTAGCTCTTTTTGTATTCAGCTCTTTTCGCAACTGTTAAATTGAGATTGGATGGTAATGAGCGTTATTTCAACATAAGACGGTACTGAGGTGAGCCAAAACATAGCACTGCGTGCAGGTATCGGATTGACATTAGTAAAGTAAACTTCTGATTTTTACTATTCCATAAGTGAAATGCTAGGACATTACTCTTTCATAAGTGAAATACTCAATTATTAACACAATTATGTAGTAGAATTTCCACTAATTCAGATCTAGAGAGATATTATGTAGTAGCAGTATTTGCAGTGCATTTGTTTTGAAATCTCATAATCGCCAAGCTTTTCCGACTTACATCAAATATTTTCAAAATATAGGTTTCCAAATCTTATGAAAAGTTCTGAAACGCTACTTACTCGCTCCTGACCGACTCAAGTCGCAAAGTTGGATATTTCGATTTACTGTAAAGTACGATGAAGCTTATCTATTAGC
The DNA here is from genome assembly GCA_032362435.1 of Melikaiella ostensackeni. Classification (NCBI taxonomy): domain Eukaryota; kingdom Metazoa; phylum Arthropoda; class Insecta; order Hymenoptera; family Cynipidae; genus Melikaiella; species Melikaiella ostensackeni. The sequence goes on from JAUMHM010091978.1 coordinate 8,405, forward strand.
ATTAGTGACAGTTGGACCATTTTGTGAACCATGTGCTTTCGCAAGGTTACAAGGTGGAAATTTACTACTGCAGGCATTGCACTGCACCAGAATATTCACGGTATTCCGTCAGTGTACTGGAAAACTCCGCATGATAAAGTATACTCGTATGTGCGGAAAGTAGGCAGTTGCACACGAGTGCAAGGATTTTGTACGAACCAGGTACGAATGGAAGAGTTGTTGTGGGTGGGCCGAAAACGAGTTGAAGGCGAACCGGAAACCACGCGTAAATGAGTCGATGGCAAGTACTCTAAACATCATAACTGCTTACTTTCTGCGCCTGTTATACACACTGAGAAATTCAAGTACTTCCAATATTTTCCATTTATCAGTAATTTGTGGCAACTCATCGCTTCGGCCTTATCCAATCGCTATTCACTACTCACAATCAATCTCTCAAGTGTCAAATCATATAATCAGTAGTAAGGTTCTCTTGGTATACTGGATTCTGGCAATTCTGGAAAGTAATTTTGCACCCAGGCTATGAAGCCCATTGTGTCACACCCTTATCAATTTGCTGATTGTGGTCAGCTATAGATCTTTCGATGAAACCCAAGATGTCGACCACTGTTTGTGTTGTAATTTTCTCGGATGCAATTAAATGAACCCCAAGGGTTTGTTGCCTGAGCCTGGCTAGAGCCTGATACTGGCATAGAATATGCAGGGATGTCTCGTCATCCCTACCGCATTCTCTGCACTCTGCCGTGGGATATAGCCCCATTTTTTGCTTGTGATAGTTCAAGTGTTTATCCCCAGTGAGTTTCTGAACCACTAACCTTAGATCTTTCTTGGGTAACCTCAGGTATTCCCTGGCTCTGTCCATCCTGTACGTATAACACAGGATGGCTTTCGCCTGTCGGCAACCCTGGGTTTGTTCCCTGTACTCCCTTTGCTTCATCAGAATCTAGTTTTCGATGGCCACTCCGATGCAGCAGGGCACTAGTCCCGGAGCTGGTTCCGGGCCTATACTCGTATATTCACTTACTGCACCGCTCTCCGCCTGCTGGTCCACTTTTTCGTTCCCCTGATCCCTGTATGACCAGAAATCCATGTGAGGGTCACGTTATTCTTTTCTGCCAGTTGGTTTGATGCCTTTTTGCATTCCCAAACTAGATATCAGGTGAAAACCAGACATGTTATGCCTGGTTTTCAACCAACTTTCCAACTGCAATTAGTGTCGCTTGGCTGTCTGAACAGATTGTAATCTGCCTGCCAGCTGCGTTTTCTTCTATGAGTATCTCAGCGCAGCGGAGGACAGCCAGGACCTCCGCCTGAAAGACGGTGGCATGTCGTCGAACTGGGATTCCCATCTCCCTTCTTCCTGCACCGTCGTAAACCCCTGCTCCTGATCCCTCTTCTCCTTCAGAGCCATCTATGCACCAGATTTGCCCCTGAAGGTTACCATTTGCTTTTCACACACCCTCGCTGGGATGACAACACGGAAAGCTAAGGTGAAGTTGAAGGATTTGTGATTCTGTCCTGCCTCATTCCTAAACTTAGCATTGTACTAATGTCACTTGGCAGCCTAGTGTGTTTAGTCCCCCTAATCCATCTGTCTGCTCTTGCAAGTCAGTTCATCGCACGAGCTATCCCACCAGTTATCGAAACGTGTAGGGCTCTTCGCAAAGCATGTAGCCTATTACCGCCGTGGGCGTAGTCCTCGTTGCTTACGTCACCCTTCTGAACGCTAGCGTTTGCAATCGTCCTAGTGTATCCTACATTGTTGTGAGTGTTGCCCTTGTCCACCAAACCACGAGCGTATACGAGCCTTGGTTTCAGGACAGCAGAGTAGAGCCAGGTGATTATCTTAGGCCCTGGACCTCATGTCAAAACAAAAGTCCTTCTACACATTCAAAATGCTGTGACGAATCTTCGGTATTGCGTTTCTAGATCCTTCGCCCACTTCAGTTTACTGTCTAGGATTACTTCCAAATATTTAGCAGACTTTGAGATCATTAGCCTCACACGACGGAATGCAGGAGCATCGACCTTCAGTACTTTATACTTTCTCATAAAAATGAGCAAGTATAATAACCCTCCTCATTTAGCCTTCGAAGGAGGCCGTCGACTACAATGCACCTCAAAAGGGGTGACAGAACACCCCCCTGAGGGCATCCCCGTGGTGCTACTCCCTTAACTAGATCTTCCTCATACCTGGTTTCGAGACGCCTCCGACGCAGCATGCTCCTTATCCAGCTTGCATACTAGCTAGCTTGGCACGCCACACCTCAAAGCCTCCCGGCAAATTACTTCCGGAGGGGTATTCCTAAAAGCACCTTCTACGTCTAAGAAGGTTTCCACAGCATCCCCCTGTTCGAAATGCTACTTCAATTTTGTTAGGACAGCATGAAGTACAGTTTCCACAGAGCCGCCTGCCTGAAAGGCGTGCTGCCCTTTAGGCAGTGAAAAAGCTAAGAGCACCTCATCCCTGATATATCTTTCGAGTAGCTTCTTTGAAGTCTTCAAAATAAAAGGTGAACGCATAAAAGGCATTAGGTGAACGATGTCCGCCCCTGGTGATTCAAAGGGGCGAAAGGACCCGATGGCCCATTCCACCTTCTAAATATCAACGACGCTTGCAGCAAAATAACGGCCAGCCTTCTCCCTTTCCTGGCCCCAACACTCCTGCTCCTTCCAGTTGGTTTGCCTTCGCTGAAAACCTGAGAAATGAACTTCCATCAGGTGATTCAAGGTTTCTTCTTCATCTTCAGCGAACTCTTTATCTTCGAGACCATTGTTCTCATATGACGCGATGAGAGCCCTTCGCAGAAAATCCACAGCATGCTCTAACTCATATATGGTACCATATTTCGTGGAAAGTTCCACGAGGCCACCTCCGAGTTCCTCCTTGTATGAGTCCCAAATGTATTCCTGGGATTCCTGATCTTCAAAATCGCCAGTTTTCAAAAGGCCAACTGGAACAACATATATTTGTGATCCGAAAGAGACTCTCCGTCGGCGACTCTCAAGCCCCCTTTCTTGCTCCTAAGTTCTTTCGAAGATAGAGTCGGATCGAGAACCTCACTCCTGTCATTGTTGTGGAATGTGGGAGTATTACCTCGGCTCAGAATCTCCAGCTCCGTACCCGCTGAGTATTTCAATAAATCTCTTGCTCTATCGTTGATTTTCGTGCTCTCCCACACTAAATGGTGAGAGTTTGCATCACAGCCCAACAGCAGGAGAATTCCAATCTCTTGTCAGTGCTGAATGAGAGCTTCTAATTCTTTAGAAGGTGGGGCCCTCTCAGCGTCATCCGGAAAATAGGCAGAAGCGATGAACACTTCTGAGCTTTCGACGCTATCATCCCTGATCTTCACATTAATAGCGGTGAGACCCCTGGAGCAGAGCTTAGGTACTAAGATCGCATCCATACCCTTGACGACTATGCATGCCCTTTGTACTTTTTCGCGTAGCCCCTTGAATATGTAGTCACACCCTTCTAAGCCACTAATCCTTTTCCGGTATAAACAGGGTACCTGGAATAGGGCTATGCCTGTATGCTCCACTGTCATACGCCTGGTTTAAACTTTCGAGGCACCTTTTCCGTGGTGCAAATTGATCTGCATCATTGAGATTCCCGTTTCAGCTATTGATCGACTGATTCGGTGCATCTCTGGATGCTTCTAGGCCCCTTACGGAGTCCTTATGGGATACCCTGAAGAAGACTCTACGCTCCCCTAAATAGGATCTGTGATCTAAAGTCGCGAGGGCCCAGATCGCACCTTCAGGAATACTTAGAGCCAGAATCCAGCCCATCCCCGCCGGTCCATTTGACTGCAAATTGGCCCAAACATTGGTGTCCTCTCCACCAGCCATTCCCTCGACCAGATGTCGGCAGTCTGCACTACGATTTTGTCCTTTAGCCTGCCCCGCTTCTTTGGAGCTAGGTAGGCATCAGGATAACCCGACGTGTCAGTAACTCTCACCAGGTCGTTGTTAGACATCTGTGCAAAAGTAAGGTCCTGTGATTCCAGAGCCTTTGGCCGCTTGAACTCTCTACACGAGGAAGTATCTTTGGAGTCCTTCTTCCTCCTGCCCGTAAACCGAGCAGGAGGAGTGGCTCCAAATGTTCCTGGCTTACCGAGGCCCTTCGTGAAGAGCCCTGGCTGCTATTTAAAAGCGGCGCTTGACGGGCTTTCTTTTCCTGGGTGCTGTTACGGGTTTTCCTCTTTAAAGAGAGCCCAGTCATTCTTCCTTCCACCGCGGCAACTCGACTGTTGTCCTCGATGGTAATTCTTCCCACCGTCCCTGGAGAAATAGCCCCTGTGGAGTCATTGACCTTTGGCGGTGGATTTGCTCAAGTCCCCGAAACAAAGCCTCCGTTGTTAATATTTGTATTTGTGTCACCCATTTTGGTCCCACGAGTAGCTAGGGAAATGAAGAACACCTTCTGCAGAGCCCCGCTTGCAGGGAGAGGGTCTGCATACTATGGGATTCGACCCGGTGTCCCAAAGTCTCCGTTTAGACATCTTCTTTGAGACTCCGCCATGTCCGCCTTGATTGGAGGAGGGAGGGGGGCAAGTTGGGGTGTCAAAGGATTTGTTAACCCTAGTGCCATTCAGCCCTTAACACGACGATCGAATCTTGACTTGGGAGCATAAGAACTCGTGCCCTCCATATTCCAGGGGGCTTTGCTATTACCCTCTAGAAGGATCACTCCTTTGTTCAAGTCCCGGAGACGATAGTCCTTCAGTTTCCTGGAGCAGTCACACCTCGCGATATGGTCCCTCTAATTCTTCTTCTCCAATCCTCTCGTCCAAATAGACCCTTAAACCTCCCCACCAAATGCAAGGTCTCGTGATCGCCAGGTAAGGTAACCAACTTCATACATTCTATTTATTATTTAGACGAATTTAAAATTATTTTTTGATTTTTCTATTATACTGTCAAATGATGTTGATACATGTAAACTCTACAATTCTAAAGTTATAATGCATACAATTATAATTACGTGTTTATTACCAAACAGAGTTTTAATTAAATTTGATTTTTCCGTACGACTTCTTAATTTATATTCCTTTATTTAACATATTTAAATAATTACATCAAATTATAAATAAATTTACTTACCTAGTGACATATCTCAGTAAACAAAAAAGAGATTCAAACGAATTGAACTTAATTGGAATCTGGAATTCCTGTGGAGTCCTTCTCAAATAAATTGTGGAATCTCACAGTCCCAGTAGGAAAGCTATACCTTTAAAACTATTGAAAAAGTTCAATCGTTCTCAATCCTTGATTTTGCATTTTTATCGAATCCATAAAATAGAATATGAAATAAAAAAAATTTAATCGATTTCAGTCGGTGAAGCATCTTAGATAAAATTTGAAAAAGTGATTCGTGCTAGATGTCCATTAATACCCTTGAAGCATGAAATTCAAGAGGTTCGATAAGATTTTGTATTTAACTACATTACCTCATTAGTAAATATTCACTTGATTCAAATTCCATCGCTGGTAAGGAAAATAAAATCGTGATGAAAAATATGTAAAATCATTTTTCGCCACAACTTTATGAGCGGAAATCAATCCTAATGACGAAAAGTGACCAACCCAATGTTTAAAGAAGCTTTTTACGTAATAATTATGACATAAAAATTAAATAAAAATAGTAGAAAGGAGATGTTTCGGGTTTCAATCGTGTGCAAAACTACGAATCTTGCCGACGTTTCGTGAACATTGCAGTTCACTTCTTCAGGGCTGACCTGAAACTGAAGCTTCAGGTTATGTTGTTATTATATATACTCTCTGCGATGCCTGTGATTGGCCAGAGCGTTCCCCCTGGGGACTGATCAAACCGGATTGGCCAGTCAAGTCTTTTTCAAAAAACCCGGGAGGTCGGAAAGCCAAATCGAATTGGCATTACATCCATTGTCCCTATTGATGTTATTTGGGGGGTTTTAAGATTTTGATTGCTTCTCTATGTTTTCGTCGTTGGGGCATGCTGTTACAGATAAAAACACAGCTGTAAGGAATACTTCTAGTAACTCATGATTCGAATCGCGTTCCAGTTTTCATAATCATTTTGAAAAACACTAGAATCATGTGAAATAATCGAAAAAATCTTGCTCGAAGAGCGCAATTCTGCAGCTAGATAAAGTCTTTTCGCAACACCCACCTGGAAAATTGCACTTTTCATGACTCAAAAGTATACGTAGAAGACTTTATTTTAGCAGACTGTGTGTAAATATTTTTCGCGCATATTCAAAGTTCGGAAAAACTGTTTTTGTATTCTCAAAATATCAATTTAATATCAGATTCAAATCAGCGAACGTCAAATTGCAAAATTATTTGTGTTATGCCTGTGTTACTTAGCTTCTTGTCTCATTTTTCCATGCAAACTATTGTTGAAGCAGGGTTGAAGCATTCGTCCTCTCTCTAACACTGTCACGAATTAAGATGTGGGGCTGATTTCTAGTTGTTATTCGGGGCTAATTGGTGCAGTCTATTGGGCTAAAACAAAATGAAAATAAAAAATTGTATGTCATGAAAGCATAGACTTTATTGAAATTTTTAGTTGGGTACGATTTTACATAAGATATTCCTTTCAAAAATTAAGTAACAACAATAACGAATATGAGATAATTGATCGCGGAAATGTAATTTCTTTTAAGCCAATATCAATCAATCAGTCATTTTTCAAATTAATTTTCACAAATATAAGAAATCTTCAAATAATCGCAAACGTCAAACTACGTCATGAAAACTTAAAGAATAACTACAATTCGTTTGAATAATGGTGTTCGAAGGTCGTGAATTGGTCCTTACTTTATAATTGTTGCTTGCCTATTAGAATCAACAATAGTAATTTATCATCAACAATAAGATTTTGACATCAAACTTAATCGAAATGAAAAATCATCATCTCTATTTACTAGGGGTGTTGAAGGGTCCTCAGTTGGTCGGAATTTTGTTATTTTTGCTTGCCTATCTGAATTAAAAAAGTCTGGGGGTTTTTAATAATTTCGTTGCAACTCCTATTTAGGGAAAACAAAAATTCCAAAATCATCAGAGTAGTTGGCCCTACTGATTTTTTTCAACACATCAGTGCATCAGATGTTGATGTAATATCCTCCAGAAACCATACCCAAGGGACAACTATCTAAATTTGCCTCAAGGGACGTCAGAAATTTCATACCAGCCCTTACTTATGAACTCAATTAAAATTGAATACATTAAATAGTATATTATGCATCTAGGGATAGAATACGCCTGCTTCCTTCCGTGGTGCATATGATATTTTCTTCAACGCATGGTGGAAAATCGCGGATTCGAGTCATGTGAAGCGGGCCGGCATTGCTGTTCTTTGACACTGCCGTGAAGAGTGGAAAACAATTCGCACGTGCATCTCCACCGGAAGCAGCACGTCGGAGCTTTTTTCCCGTCAGGAGTTTTATCCCCAGTTGTTTTCCCCGGTCAAAAAACAGCAACGTTCAGCCCCCTTCACACGCTCGAAAACCCGCTATTCTCACGCACGAGTTGAAGAGAATTTACTTTTCTACTGTTTCATAAACATGAACTATTTAAAGGCTTGTTATTTTTTCGAACATAGTAAATCTGAAGTTAGCATTTTTGCTGCAACGGTATTTAATTGATACGAAAATCTGTATCGATATGAGGAAACAAAAGGCACTTACATTTTTGGATCATTTTGCTGAAGATGAAATTGATAACTTCAGATTTCATGTGATTATATTTTACTGTAATACGATGTAGTAACTGCACTTTTTTTTTAATAAATATAGTATAAATACGTCGACCATGAGAGTCTCTCAGTAAGAGACTTTGAGACTATGGAGTCGGCGTATACTTCACGGTATACATATACATAGCATTCGTTTCCCTATGTAGACGTTCTAATTGATATCTTAATATTGAAGTGTACTTCATCTTTTTTTTACAGGATTAGGTTCGCAGATGGAAAATGCTCAAGTACGAGTACAACAACCCAACGGACAAGAACACGTAATTGAGCAACCAAATCTTATTCGTGTGAAAATATTACACTGTCTACCAAACATTGCACCATTAAATTTGGCACGGAAATTTTATCGTGAAGAATACATAGAGTTTGATAAACCTACGACCTTAGTAAAAAAGGGGGATTTTATCTATGGATGGAACAATAAAGGTGTTGTTACTCCATTATATGACAGTTATGGCCATCAGATTGCATTGCAAGGATTAGTAGTACGCATAGTAAAAAACGAGAAAAAATTTCGCGACCATTTCGGCCTAGGTGACTCTATGTCTACTCTTTTGACTGCTGCACAATATCCAGCTTATCCCAGCGGCTCACCAAGACCCACACAATAAATCCCAGTTGATTAATTTGATGTTGAAATTTGATCAAAATGAGATGCAACACTTCAATACAGATTTCGAATTCTTTGTTTGATGCGCAAAATGCGAATAAGAATGATCCGATGTGATGATTATTCATGTTTTGTTTACAACAAATTTTTCCTGAACCAATGATGTAGATGCTCACACATTATTAGAATAGAGCCATATTGTATATTGTTTTTATGAACGAGAACTCACAAAAGTTGAGCATTCAGGTTTTTCTCTCGTGAAGAAGTACTTACAATTAGAAAACAAGGCAATAAGCTACTTGTCAAATGGTCAGGTTTTCTTAATTCACATAATAGTTTGATAGATAAATCTAGTACATATGTAAGGATGTTCGTATTAATATTGAGATTTTTTCTGAATTAAAATGAATATTTTAAAAGTATATATCTTACCTCTTATTTACATGCTAACCCTTAATCTATCTTAGATAAAAATAGACAAATTTGCATCAAACTTCGTTTATTTAAATCTTCCTTACTGCTGTAGTACACATTTTCACGAACAAAACTACCACTTATGGGATCTTCGATAAATGAGGTAAATTTCCCGCTAGATGGCGTCAAAATGAACTTTGTAGTAAGTGGCCAAGAGATAGAAGTCTTCCAACTAACCTCTACCAAGCTCCAGCCAAAACCGACACTCAGATTGCGTTTGGCATACAGTTGAAGTGAGCTTGTCAGTAATTTTCGAAAAAATGGAGAAAGAAGAGTTTCGTGCAGTGATAAAACATTTTCATTTGAAAAATTCGACGGCCGTGCATATTAAAGACGAGCTGCACGAAGTTCACGAGGAGTCTGCTTCTTCGTTGGAAACCGTTTCTTTTTGGATAAACAAATTAAAACGTGGTCGAACCACAACTAAATTGAGGTCACCACCCAGAGGGCAAAAAGACATTTTCATCCTGAGGACGTCCCAAAGACATTCTTAGGACGTTCATGTCAGCCTAATTGACGTAATGATGTCTCATGTCCAAGAAACATCTTTAAAACCTAAGACGTCTTTGGGACATCAATTAGACTGATATGGACGTCTTAGGGATGTCTTTACGACGTCCTCAAGATGACAATGTCTTTTCGCCCTGTAGGCAGATAGGACATGGTGGATAAAATTCATTATATCGTCATGGAAAATTACCGAATTGAAGAACTCGAGATTTCTAAGGCTGTAGGAATCTCCACTGATTGAGTCTATAACATCTTGCACGAAAAAATTGGACGTTAAGGTGTGTGCAGGATGGGTGCCACGACAGCTGACTTCCGATCAAAAGCGCAACCAAAAAGACGTTTCAATCGGAATTTGCAGGCCTTTTTGTGTCGATTCGTGACTGCCGACAAAACCTGGATCCACAACTATACATCCGAGACAAAGCAGCAGTCAAAGCAGTGGGTACTGCCTGGTGAAAGTGCGCCAAAGAAGGCGAAGACTATTTCATCAGACGGGAAGGTGATGGCTACAATATTGTAGGATTCCCAAGAAATTATCCTTCTTGATTACTTGGAGGAGGGGAAAACTCTAACAAGAACGTACCATGCATCATTATTGGACCGTTTGAAAGCCGACCTACAAAAAACGGCCACGATTGGCGTACAAGAGAGTGATGTTTCATCACGACAACGCGCCGGCTCACACCTACGCAAGCGCAATCGCAAAAATACAGAAACTGGGCTTCGAATCGATTCCTCATCCACCCTATCCTCCAGATTTGGCTCTGTGCGACTTCTTTCTGTTTCTCAACTTGGAAACTTGGCTGGGTGGGAAGAGATTCTCGTCCAATGAAGGAGTAAACGATGCCGTAAATGCATATTTTCAGACCTTAAGAAATCTTACTTTTCTGAAGGGATGAAAAAATTTGAATCTCGATGAACTAAGTATGTAGCTCTCGAAGAAGGCTATGTTGAGAATAAAGGTAAACTTCTCGAAGAAAATCATTTACTCTTTTTTTATCAAACTAATCACTCTTAGTAATTTTTAATCACTTCTCTATGAACACTATGCATATGAAATTTGAAAAATATTTCTGTGCGTATATGTACAGGAACATTTTTCATGTTCCAGCACTTTTCAGACTCGGTGATTTAATATTGACGTGTGCGAAATCTTGAATACACTGGTCGCCTTTCAACATTCCTCATTTCATTTAAATCTTCGCAGTTTTTACATTTTTTTCACAAACTCAGTTAAATTGTAGCGTCTACTTAAATACTGCATACAGAGTTCATCATATTTACATGAACTTTTTGTTTACAGAAATGGTTATTCATCTTCTTGTACAGCTCCTAACTGGTAAGGTGGGATTTCGGAGAAAATCTTGGTTAGCTGGTACTACCTCAAGCAATTTGGGGCAGTTGACTTGCAGGATTGGTCTGCTGCCTGATTCTCAACCATTTGTTTCAACCATTTCTCTTGCATTGTTTGTTAAGACAAAAAAATATTTCTAACTCTCTTGATAAAACCTTTGCTTATTGCAAATGATTCGAATTCAAACATGCCTAACTAGACAATATCAAGCCTTGAAAATGAAGCAATTTCTGATTTCCGATTTTGAAGGACAATCATTCAGGATTCAAGAGAAATTTACTGTGGAGGTTTTCAAAATGAATTATTTCAAATGAAAGCTTCAAAATCAAACGATTTCGAATTAAAACGTTCAAAATTATATATTGAGCTTAAATTCTACCTGTTCGAAATTTATCTAATTTTACATTAAAAGAAGTCTTAATAATTTTGGAATGTATGACTTACAATTTTACAATCATTGATTATAATTGGTTCAAATCAAAACTATTATAAGTTAAAGACTTTCTACACAAGAAAGAGTTTTATTTTCCCAAAATTTTAGTTTAAAAAATGTAATATTTCAAATAAACTTTGAAATCCTTCAATTTTCAACGTTCCAAAATTTGTATTCTTGAATCACTGATGTTTCCCATTCCAAATTGAATAATTTCTTTAATAATTAAATTTTTAAAATGAAAATAAATAAGTTACTTTTAAAATGCCTGACGTGGGTAGGAATCAAAATTATCGTAAAGAAGCGTTTCGTAATATTTCAAGAGTTTCCGAAAAATTATTTTATAAGTACGCGGCATGTAAGTCAAACCTGACTGATAAAGTAAGAGGATATAATATGCCTTCCATCTTACAAATATGTGTGATAATTTAAAAGTGTCTATCTATATAATGTCGGAAGACATCGTTTTCCTATTACATTACTACTCGTTTGACTTAGCTGACACGGAACTAATCCGTCAGTACCCGCTAGTTTCGTTCTTTTTATCTAGTACAATCATCTGCTGAAAATATAAGAGAAGGAATGTCTATACGGGCACGTGACGTTTAGGCGCCGCCATTTAGACGCTGCCGTTTGGAAGCCGCCGTTTGGACGCGGGACGTTCAGACGTCGAGACATTTAGCCGCCGGACATTTAGACGCTGCGCAGTTTAGGCACTGGACTTTCAAGCGTGGGACGCTTAGCCGCTTGGACGTTTAGCCGCCAAGTCGGCGATACGGCTTGAGTCTTTCTCACCCCCCATAAGACGTTGGAAAGAGGAAGTTATGTGTCCATCATTATTTCTGTGACCAGTCACAGTGGTGCTTTCCCGCCCCCCGCGAGACGGTGGAAAGGGGAAGGTATGTGGCCTACATTATTTCTGTGACCCTAACGGGAATGACTCAAAAGTAACCCACTTTTGCCTAGTTTTCCCCACATTCATAATCGATACACAAATAAAATTCAATGGCTCGACGCCTCAGAGTCCCGGTGACTAAGGGGCTGCGCGCCTAAACAACCTGGCGGCTGAACGTCCTGGCGCCTAAGCACCCCGCGCCTCAATGTCCCGCGTCTAAACGTCCCGAGTCAAAATAGCGGCGTCCAAACGGCCGCGCCTAAACGTCCTGATCTGTGTCGATACTGAAGAATAGTGGTGCTAGCGGACCGCGCTTTATTCGATTGCACACGCGTCGAGCAATGATGGAGTGAGAGGAAACGCATGATCTGTTCGTTGCTCCTACGCTACGCGACGCCTGCGCAACTCAAAAAAGCGCGGTCCGTTAGCACAACTGGTGTGGAATTAGTTATTTCTCATAATGGTTCGCTGTTTTATAGCTAAAATTGCAGACCGTCATTCTTGCATCACTCTCTATTTGAGGGAAATGAGAAGAAATCGAACTTTTCAGGATTTTTTAAATAGAAAAAATCTTCCTTCTTCAAAACTCAAAAATTTTGGATAGGCAATTTTGGCAGCATTCAAAAAAGTCTTTAGCATTTGAAATTCTTATCCCCATTCTTGGTCCGATCATTAGAACAATAATGACAGATCAAGTTTCGGCAAGACCGAAAAATCGCTAATGTTTACTTAATCTTGGCAGCTTATAATTACTTATGTGCTCGAGACCGCGTTCAGCCCTGGCCAGTCTTGGGCCATTACTGGATGGAAATTCTAGGCATTGGCATGTTGATCGCAACCTTCGGCCAATGATGGCCCAAGACTGGCGGCCAAACTTGTGTCACCATTTGTATCATTAAGTCCCAAGCTTCTTCCAAGTAAGAAAATCTCACCAGGTTTTCATAGTTTTTCTTTTGATACATTTTCAAAGTTTCTATAATTTCTTCAATTCAATAAATTTTAAAAGTTATATCTATTCTAAAACCACTTGGCAAACTTCAATTTCACAAACCATGTTGATTGTTCTGGTAAATTTTTACTTGGCGGAAATTCCCGCAACGCAGATGTTTTTGGTGAAAATAATTTATGAGTATAAAGTGTAAACGAAATTTCACAAGGTTAAATGGTTACTTAGCGAGTGGCGGTCAAGTCAAATATAACTGATAACGTAACAAGAAAACTACGTCTTCCAACATTATATTGAGTCATTTTAGTTTCTTTCGATTGTAATTTTTTCTCCCTTCAAAGGAGGGAAAAATAATTCATGAAGTGCAAATATATCTAAGAAAAAAGTTTCTCGTAGGGGATTAAGAGGGATAATTGGGGGGAGCTAAAACCTCCGCCTACGAAACCTTGACATGAGGGTGCTAGTCTTCCGCTTCTCAAGCAGACTTTTTTTCATACAGAATTAAGTTCGCTGTCACTAATCTTTGAGGATGAAAACACGGAGAACGACGTTCTGAAGGTCTACAACGCAGAGGACAAGCACCTGGAGGACGACAACACGGAGAACAAGAACCCGGAGAACGACAACGCGGAGGATGAGGACCCGGAGGACGAAGACCCGGAGAAGGACTACCAGGAAGGCAGGAATTGTACCCAGAAGTTGAAAATGCTTCTATCAAGACAGTGATATGTGCATCAAGCATTGCACCATTAAGATTGTTTCGGAGGTTAGTTGATGGAGACTACAGGTGTTTCAACGCATCCACCATTTAAGTAAAAAGGGGTGACATTATCTATGGATGGGTCAATAAATGTGTGATTGCTCCATTTTTTGACAAGTTTGGTAATGAGGTTCGCCAAGTATGACCTTCAATAAAATCAAAAGAATTTCGATAAGTTATAAAAGTGAAGAATGAAAAAATATCTCTTTTTACCTAAAACAAGCTAGGGGGAAACTTGCATAATTTTTTGAAAATGAATTATAAAGCAGAAAGTCACAGAAGCATTTGCCGCTCACATATATTGTTCTTCAAAGGAAATGAGACGATACGTATCTTACCGAATTGATTGATTCGAAATCGGTTTGAAAATATTTTAAAACTTTCAAAATTGACAAAATAGATATGGTTCTTCTGAAAATATTCAAAGTCAATGTAACTCAAAAACTCCATCGTTGTGTTTTCTCTTGAATTTTTCCTAGATTTGCCCTAATGTAAACAGTACATTCCATGATAGTCTCATCTGCGCCCGTGCCTTGGAGAGGAGAGAATTCTTTTTGTCTGAATAACGAAAACTGACGTTTTCTGTTAAACCGACACAAGATATGAAAAAAGTCGAAGGAATCAAATTCTTTCTTTAAAAGAGTTCCCAAAACATGTCTCTCGACACTTTTTTCTGTCTTCTGTTATTTTCAAGATTTTTGTGAAAATATGTAAAAAATCCTTTGAAACATTTTTTTGTCAAATCGGTAAGATACGTTTCGTATTATCTCCTTTGAAAAATAACGATGCGATCCGAGAAAAAGGACCTACTAGGCAAAAAATCGATTTTCGGATTATGATGGATTCTGTAAGTTCTTTTACTGATCTTTCTAGGGATGCAATCAGAAAGTTTGTATCTGCATTATCTTACAAAATATAAATTATTGAAAGAATTTTTGAACACGTGCGCAGGACAATAGACGGAAGAACTTGGACTCGATTGCTGGCGCACAAACGGGAGGAGAAGAGAGTGGGGAAACACGGTCGAACTGTAAGGAGTGGGGTTCAGAATTCCCCTCTGAGACTTCTCCTCCGCACCGCCGCCTCGAGCTCGAGATCTCTTCAATTGCTCGCTCTGTAAAATTTCACTTTTGCCTAAAAGGACCCTCTTCTCGGATCGCATCACGTATATAAGCCCTCCTCTATGTAATGCTTGGATTCGCTTACTTCCTTGGTCGGGAATTCAATTCCTTGCCCTAGAGATAGCAGTGTTCGAACATGGCCGCGGTGAGGAGGCCTAGAACTCCAGCGGGTGACGACGATCTGGACACCGGAGTATAAGGCCTCTTTTAAAGGAAAGTAGTTCTTGACTGGTAAAGTGCGAAAGTTCGACCAAGACGCGAACGTCGAGCGGCTCTCGGCTTCCAGAGAGCTCCCAAGCTCGGGTGTGAAAATTTCCGTATTTGGAACTGTATGTTACAAGGGTATGGTGTCTTATAATAGTGTCCTGAGATACCGGGCAATCTCCTAGTGTACTTAGCCTCATCCCTACAAACATGGCTCTGTGAAGACTTTCGAACTTTTCCCCAGTTTCAATGTCACCCTCTATGAACACTTATTCTTCCGAGGAGATAAAAATTAACTAGGAAGTGAAATCTCCTTCAAACCAAGAAGAAGCCAATGCGATTCCTAGCACTGCAAGTGGTAAAGCTGAGAATGGAGATTTAAATAGTCCTATAAACGAGGGAAACACTAACGCGAATGCTGGGTCCAAGAAGGCTCCTGAGAAGATAAATTACTGCGATGCTGTCAGGAAGATATACCAACGCCAGCAACTTTTGTTGCAAGGTGAAATAACCTGTCACCAGGGAATTCTCAAGCGGCTCCGATCTGATGACGGCACTCCTAAATAGGACAGAGAAGTTAAAACTGGCTATTGTACCTGAGGGTTTCTGAGGAACCGACGTTGATCCTGGAGAGATTGACTGTCAAGAACCCAGCAGCGTAAACTTCTCGAGTTTGAATTTCATCCAAATAAACTCTTGCCATAGCAAATCTGCGTCGGCCGTCTTGAGCAGGCATATTGCAGTGAAACAAATGGCTTCTGCCCTGATTTAAGAACCTTGGTGCTACGAGGTAGAAGTGAAGGGTAATAAGTTAGAAAAGCGTCTGCATAATCTACAATAGAACTGATGAGAATCCTAGGGTAGCGATTTATGTCAGAGGAGATATTGTTCATATTAGCTTACCTACGCTCTTCCCAAGAGAGCTAGTATCAATGAGAATTAAACACGGAGGAGAGGGACGTCAGCTCATTGTAATTTGCGTTGCATATCTGCCATTCGATTCTCTGGACCCGCCACTATCAGAGGTGTGGAGACGACCGGTAGATTACTTCAGTTCAAAAGGATGGCCACTGATCATTGGATGTGATGCGAACGCGCATTATACAATTTAAGAGAGTAAGAACATCAACAACAGGGGCGAGCACTTCTTAGGTTACCTTCTCACTATCGATTTGTCCATATGTGACGACTAAATGTCAAGAGGTTGTTGACTCAACCATATGCTCCATATCCATTAGAGTATCATTCAGAGATTGGCATGTACTGTCCGAGATATCCCTATCAGATCACAGGCATATATGCTCTTTCCTGACAGCTGACAAGTCTGATCCGGTTGGGTATGAAAACCCAAGAGCGACTGACTGGGACAAATATATGAAAGATCTTGGAAAGTCCTCGATTATTATTCCTAAAAGGATTAGATCAATTGAACAGTTGGAGTTTGCTGTAGATATAGTGCAGCGGGCAATACATGAAGCTATCTTAGGTACATATACCACCGCTGCATCTTCTTACTAGGTAGAGGGATGCAGCGGAAGCGTATATTATTTTCCCTTAGGAAGGGTGAGAAAAATGCTAAGTTTTTTGACTTGCATGATACAGTAAAAAGTGTTTTAGTGGGTGATGAAATCCTGTCCATGCACACTGATAACATGCTGAAAACATACTCGTTCACGAAGCCCTTTAAAGTGATATCCACAGAAAGGAAGGATTGGTACGATCAATAGAAGAGAAGTAATTTATTTACAACGGGAGAACTTATCTGGTACACAGATGGCTCTAAAAACTACCTTGTTTCTGAAGCTGAAGTATTTGGGATGAAGCCTAGTGCTGAACCAACAATCGCACTGAACAAATTCCCTACCGTATTTCAAACTGTTATTCTAGCCATTAAGGCCTATCTAGCGGAGAATTGTGAATGTGGGTTTGTTGATCAACAGACTTACATACAACCTGACGGCAAAGCTGCTCTGAAGGCCCTGCATTTGGAGCAGATTACATCCAGACTTATTTGAAGTTGCTTCCAAGAACTTCTCGAAGTGTCTGGTAAAAATTGGGTCAACCTGATCTGGGTTTTTGGACTCAAAAATATTGAAGTTAATGAGAAAACTGATATGCTTGCAAAAAGTGGGACTACAGAAGCCCACTAACATAGAAATCGAAAGTGACCCTCGCTCTTGAAAATTTTTTTTTCGTAAGAAAACAGCGCATTTAGGAAATCATTCCTGTGAACCAGTTGATTCCGAAGACATTCCCTATGCTGCAATGAACGCCTTTATATCGGAAACCGGCCTCATGAGGAAAGACTTGATCCAAGGGTACAGTATAATAGGTTATATATATAGATATCCTCAGTGCTATGGAACATGAATGACCCTGCCGAAGGTGTTCTCGCATCGTCGTCGCGGTAGGGTTTGAGCTTTCCTCGCATAACTTCGACGGCTTTGTTGGCGGTAGAATTGCTACTGACAGGACTTCCCATGCCAAACAGGCGGAGAACGAAGAGGAAGGGGACTAAGCAGAACATCAAAACCCAAAATAATGGAGAGTTTCATAAATAAATTGATACGGTGGTCGCTACTCGAGGATCGTCGGGGTGCCCCCGGAGCCACCGCTGGGGGCCACAGCATGCGGGACGGTGGTAATGGGAGCTGCGTGATGGTCAGGCAGATCTCACCGACCAACATTGTGGCCAGCAAGAACATCTGCGACAAACGGTAAACAGTGGAACATCAACTGTGCCTGCTGGGGATGTCTCTACTATGAAAGCGCGAAGTTTGAGACTAAACACGGAAAGGAACAAAATTTTTGGACGAAGTTCGCTGCGATGTATCCCCAAATAGAGAAAGTTGCAGTAAGAGATCTTATTACTAAGGTTAAGGACATCAGAGAAAATCTA
>JAUMHM010092040.1:0-26314 GCA_032362435.1 Melikaiella ostensackeni
ATGACTCTTTTCTTACGTAAGATACTTTATTACCTCTTCAATTTAATCCAGGTAGTGAACACATCATAAACGCAAATGATGCTTAAGACTCTATGAGTAGTAAATCACGCAGATATGAAACCTTATAAAAACTGAGATCGACAGTTTTCCTCCTTTCTCTCAATTACAAATAATCGAATTTAGGAGTTTTCTTTGAGAAGTTCTTCAAAAACTATTTCCTGTTCTCGATCCTTGGTTCTTATCAAAAACGAAACAAAAATGAATTTCATCATTCCACTCTTTGCCTGCATGACATTTCTTCATTTTACAAGTGAGTGTATTAAATAAAATATAATACAGCTGTTAATAAAAAAAAACATTACATATTCTGAAAATATGGAAAAAATACTGTTGCCCCAAAACCCAAATATGTGTCTAACTTTCTGGTCGAAAATAAACTTGCAATTTTGTCATTATATGGTTAACTTTCAAGTAAATTTGAGGGTTTGTTTCTGAAATTGAAGCAAATCAATGTTTTTAATAATGAAATAATTTTTATTATTTCAAAAAGATATATCGAATGGTACCAACTATGTTCAGATTAAAGTTCGAAGAGTGAAAAAATCTGACATACTCTCTAAATTTCAATTAATGAAATTCTACCAATTCAGTTACCGAAAAGTGAGCCAGTCCAGGTTAGTTGAAAATTACTAATTCGATTGATCGAGACATTTACTAATTTAGTAGTGAAAAACTACAATTTGCTTAGTGAAAATATATGAATTCATCAATTTGGGGCACTATATATTAATTAGAAGAAGGTCATCGAAAATGAGAAGCTTGATAAATAGAGAAATTATTGAAAGAACACGATTATGTAACATTTTCCACTTTATTGAAACCATAAAAAGACCATATTGCGAAATTTGCAAGTAGGTCACGTTGCCTCCATAAGCATAACGTATTCGCAACTTCTTGCTTCAAAATGGAGAAATTTGAATAATTTAAAAACTCCATTCATTTTACTTTATTTTATCCACGTTAAAAATCATCCCTTTAATTTATGGAGTTTGACGATCTTAGACCCCTCCCCCCTGCGTAACGCCGTATAACACGCTTCTGAACCTCCCTCCCTCGTTATGTTACGTAACATTGAGAAATTAAATTTTTCAGTTACTAAGGGTGTAGTCTAGTTCGTAGGCCAAGAAAATAGGCTATTTTCGGGAATTTTTTGTGAGCAGATATCGTGAGGGAGCCGATCTGCCTCCAAATTATGGCGTTACGTTCAACTACTGATTTCCTATACAAAAATTTGAAAAAATGAATAAAAAATTTTTTTTTCTATTTTAGGACTTTATTTATCATACCTAACAATTTTTATATCCATATCTTCCATAGCATGCTCACAAAAAATTCCCGAAAATAGCCTATTTTCTTGGCCTACGAACTAGACTACACCCTTAAACTGCGAATTGATATATTTAACAACCATTTTATAAAAAAACCTTCAAAAGAAAAAAATATGAAATTCGCATTACAGTAGAACCTCTCAAATCGGAACTCGATTTTTCAATATTTGCAAGTTTCAAAATCTACATATATGGGTGATAAAGGTGATAAATGTTCATACATACCTGAAAAAATTACTGCTATCCAAAGAGTGAAACTATCAGTTGCAGGTATATAAAAATTTGTAGCATATCCAAATAGTTACATTGTCATTTTCAATTTTTACAATTCAAAATAATCCATGGAAAAACAATACTCACAAATTCACAATAGTCTATGAAAAATCAATACTATTGATATATATCACTGACAGGCGCTGATACATACTTTGATTATCGTAATCAATCACGAAGTGATGAAGTAACAGAACAGAAAACCTTCATTTTTTTTTAAATTCAACATTAATTTCCTCAGAATGAAAAATGAATCGAGTAGAAGAGCTGATGTAATTTGGATTAAGAAAATGTTATTAAAATATTTTTTCGCTTCTTTTGTTGAGAAAATAATTTTGATTAAGTACAAGAGAGATTTGAAGCAGTAAGTGAACTTATTGAATGTAAAGAATTGAAGCTTAGAATGTAGTAAATAGGTTTCAAATCAAATTTTGGATGTGAATATTTATTTCAAGACATACTTTAATCGGCGCAAAAAAATTACAAATTGCATCACATTTCAACAACAATCTATTAGCGACGGAAATCACAATCCTATTGAGCTTCACGCTGGGTCTGACCAGATGACAAATATATGTCTCTTGCCCAGTAGAGGCTGCTGCAGTTGTGTCGTGTGCGCAGTGCGCTTATCAACTCATCAATACAAATTAATTGTAAAATAAGACATCTCATTTACAAATGTGGTGCGCTTGACTTTTGATAATTTTGGATTGATACATTTTATTGGACATGGCGCAATGTGAACTGAATAAACTTTTGCGTGTATTAAAGTTTATGATGCTACGTTTATAAACAAGATACTACTATAAATTTTTCCTATTTCTTAATCAAGCTAAAAAAGGTTTGTCCATTGGATAGCAAGTACAATTCCTAAGTATTTAATATTCTGTGTATTTTGATTAACACAATGCAAACCAGTACTCCGGACTCGTAATGTCACCTGCACCTGTTCGACCCTCTAATACGGCGAAAACTTCACATCTTCTCTGAAATGGATTCAGAAGTAGAATTTATAGATTTTTTCAGCATATAAAATGTGTCTTGTCTTCACTTTTGACATATTTCCATCAACTTCACGTTCCAAAGTTATCAAACTTATTGAACTTATTGACTCTGAAGAAATGAAGCTTAGAATGTAGTGAATAGGTTTCAAATGAAATTGTAGATGTGAATATTTATTTCAAGATATATTTCAATTGGCGCAGAAAATTTACAAATTGCATTACATTGCAACAACAATCTATCAGCGACGGAATTCACAATGCTTTTGAGTTGCGTGCTAGGTTTGACCAGATGACAAATATTTCTCCTGCCCAGAAGAGCCTGCTGCAGTTGCGTCGTGTGTGCTGATCAACTCATCAATGAAAATTTATTTTATAATAAGACACCTCATTTTAAAAATGATGTACGCTTGACTTTTGATAATTTTGGGTTGATAAATTTTGTTGGACGTGCGCATTAGAAACTGAATGAACTTTTGCATGTTATAAAGAGTATGATGCTACATTTATAAACTAGATATTACTATAAACATATCTTATTTGTCGATTGAGTTTGAAAAAGCTATGTCCATTCGATAGAAAGTACATCTTCTCTTTGAAATGGATTCAAATTTAGAATTTCTAGAATTTTTCAGCATATAAAATGTGTCTTGTCTTCACTTTAGACATATTTTCATCAACTTGACGTTCCAAAGTTACTAAACCTATTGAATTTGAAGAATTGAAGCTTAGAATGCAGTGAACAGGTTCAAAATCAAATTATGGATGTGAATATTTATTTCAACATATTTTTTAATCGGCCCAAAAAATTCACAAATTAATTGCGGAATATGACATCTCATTTTACAAATGATGTGCGCTTGACTTTTGATAATTTTGGATTGATAAATTTTGTTGGACATGGCTCAATGTGAACTATAGTCCAGAAACGGAACTTACTTGGAAGACTATTTTCCTCTTTCTTTTACAAACTTCGAGTCGAATCAAAATATAACTCATGTAAAAATTGTATATCTGAAGGACCTTTAGCTGAGGACCTGTACTTTTAAGTGGTGCTAATTAGTATAAAAAATCAAGTTTCAGTTTCATGTACATATTGAATCAGTGAAATTAAATTCGTTGATTTCACTAAATAATGTTTGAAGCTCCTTGAGAATGACAAAGGGAAAGCTACCTGAAATTGAGCGCGAAAAATGGGGATCTAAAGCCATAAAACAAGATTCTGAAATTTAAAAAAAGTGTATTGTCAAACTCCAATCCAGAGCAACTACCGTTAATATATAGTATAATCTTTGGCAGTAATGAGCACGAATTCTCCTCTGAGATCCTTGTATTGAAGATGCTACATTTATGAACTAGATACTATTATAAACTTACCTAATTTCTTTATTTAGCTAAAAAAAAACGATGTCGTCTGGGTAGTAATTACAGTTCCTAAGTACTTAATGTGCTGTGTATTTAAATGAACATAATGCAAAGCAGTGCTCGGGTCTTGTGAGGCAACCTGTTCCATCCTCTTGTTTAGAACAAACTGAATATTTTCCCTCAAACAGTTAAATTCATGAGTGATTTTTTTTATCATGAAAAGATGTTTTTTTCCAACAGTTTTTTTGAACGTCTTCCAGTGTGTAAATCAATATAAATTTTTTTTTCTTCGATTCTGATAGCTCTTTTTATTCTCTTTCGAACTCCACCATTAAATTTAGAAAAATTAGCAAAATTGACCAAACGGTGGCGGTTTTTTTTTTAAATTTGAAAACTCATTTTTCTCGAAAAGACCACCGTTTTATTGATAATTTTTTTAAAGTTGGTACTAATATGGTGAATATATCTCATAAAAGTTTATCTTGTAACCCTCGAAAACTTATTTAAGAAATGTCGACAAACACATTTCTCACTCTATCTTTTTCTTCGGAATTTCTGCTGAAATATCAACGAAGTCGGTTATAATTATATTTTTCTTGGAACAATGAAATTTTATAAAATTTTATTGCTTTGAGAAAAAATACAATTATAACCAACTTTATTCATATTTTAGCGAAAATTTCGGAAAAAAACGCAATATAGAGAAAAGTGCTGAGATTGAAAAATAGGAAACCGTATATAAAGGGCAATAAAGCACTTTGCATCGAAAATTGTTAAAAAATATATCTAAACTTTCTTCAAATGTTGATCGGGCAGACTATTTTACATCACTATGTATACTCTAGATTTAAAGCAGTCAAAATTTAACTGATATAACTAATAAAGCATGCTGTGACTGAGAAATCAGTCATTTGATGTAAGAAGGAAGGAAAACGAGTGGTGTTTACTATATAAAAATAATTTAAAAAATTCGTTTTTAGATTTTATATGAATAATACACTTTTTGAGTAATATTTATCAATAATTTAAGTTCTTCTTTCATTAAATGTTTCAACCCTAGGGCTGAAACGGTCGAGTTGATCGGGTTGGTAGAGTTGAAACATTAAGTGTTTCAACCCTAGGGCTGGAGCACCTTGTTTCGCCCCGCTCTACAGGTACTGGAAATCGAATTTCCACTAGAGTACTTGTGAAAAATAATACGCATTACTTGGAATGGAACATTCTATTAATGTGATAATTATTATTTACACGAAATGAGCTATATTTAATATTAGACAAAAATTATAATTTTCCTCTGAATTCTTGGTTCTCGAATTTTTTTCCAATAATTACTTGTATTTGATGTCAGGCAATACCAAAAAAAGATTCACCATAATATCCTTGTAAGTGTATCATGTTCTTACAAGTTCAAAATGGTAAATGAATTATTATGAAATTATTAAGACCTATTCATGAAGTATATCACACAATTTTGTATGGTTCTTTATTAGGCAAGACAAGACTTTCAATTCTATCAAAATGTCCTTACACAGCAAAAACTATGGTTTCAATTTCGTTTCTGATCATTACTTCACAAACTTATTTTGACCATCAGCTAGGTTCGCTGTTATATGCAATGTCAAAACTGAAAAAGAATTGAATTACTTTCAATGTCCGTATTGCTCAATATGAACGAATTGTCGTTCGATTTTGCGTCAGAAAATTTTGACGCCCATTTTAGGTTAAAAATGAATTTTTTTCTGTGTATGTTCTGGAATTACCTCAAAGTCGTGGAAATCTTCAAGAATGAATTGTCTTCGTGTATTTAATTATTTCATTTTAACCCATCACAATTTAAAACTTCACTGTGGATATTTCGCTCGCTAGCGGGGTTAATAGTGATGGTAACTTATTTAGTGAATAAGTCAGTATGGGCAGTTATTTATTTACCTCCGTAATTTTATTCAACCCGTGCCCCTCAGGAAATTGAAATGGTGAGGTTATTTTCTGATCTGCTTTTTTGTCATGATTTCTAGGGTTTTCAAAAAATAAGGAAAGAATTGAATAAATTTACATAATGAAGTATCGCTGTTAAAGTGTATGCGATTTACTATGTCAAATTAATACAATTATATTAATTGATTGTATTCATCGGATCACAT
The DNA here is from genome assembly GCA_032362435.1 of Melikaiella ostensackeni. Lineage (NCBI taxonomy): Eukaryota > Metazoa > Arthropoda > Insecta > Hymenoptera > Cynipidae > Melikaiella > Melikaiella ostensackeni. The sequence goes on from JAUMHM010092040.1 coordinate 6,169, forward strand.
GTATGGGGCAAAATTTCTCAAGTGTACCCACCCCAAAAAACGAAGTCGTCCAGGAAGGCTATTTTTCTTGTTCTCGAGTAATTGAACAACGAATAACCACATGTTCCGCCGAGCCTGAGGCCACGCGATCGTTCGCTAGTGTCATTCATTTGCTTCTTTATTTATTTGTTCCTTCATTCATTTCTTTCTTCAGTCACTCATTTCCTTATTGATTTGTTCCTTTATTCATTTGTCTCCGATTGTTTTGTTGCTTCGTCACGTTGCTTCGTCACGTCTGCCACTAGAGGGCTACTATTCTCATTTCTCATAGTAGAAAGTACTTTTTCATGGCATAATAGCCCAAAATACGATTTGGGTACATTATTTCCGGATTTTATCTGAGAGAAGTTTCTTAAAGCAGATTTGTCTGCGAAAATAATTCAATTTCCTAATATTATTCTGTTGACTCTATTGAATCATTATGATTTCGAAAGTCAATTATATCCGCAGTCGCGATATTCACTTTTTTTTCTTCTGTTTTTCTTTTCCGTTCATTTTGTATATTACATACTTTCTGTGTAAGCTTTCCTCTTTAATTTCAAAAAAGTGTTTTTCTTACGATGTGTTCTAAAAAAGATTTCGTTTGGAAGGATAGATGCATTAGTCCGTTCCAAAAAAAGATACATGAGGGAACAATCCTGCTTCGTATTTCAGGCAATTTACGTTTAAAGTTTCCAAACCTACCATAAGAATCAAAAATTTGCGCCGCATGCAGATTTGAATTCATCAACTCAAAAACATGTTCATCTTTGAATTGCAACAATACTGCAGAGCTTCCTAGTCGAGTTCAGTCAGATACTGACATTGTTGTTGACGAGGATCATGAAATGATTTTCAATGATAATGCTGATGATGATCAGGTAGATGATAATAGAAGTGATCTAGATTTTTCAATACCTTCAGAGGTCAATGACACAAAGATACAGTGTGAGGACGAGTGTCATAAATCGGGCGTTGAAGTACTTGATCAAATTATTAATAAATTTAAAGTGTGTAGAAACAAACAAGGAAAATTTCAACTCCTTTCACTTGCACCAAGATCTTGGGGACGCAGAAAACTAATGAATGTATTGGGTACGTCAGAGCGGCAAGCAAAGAATGTGAAAAAATTAATTTCAGAACATGGGATTCTTATACTTCCGAACCCAAGAACAGGAAGAGCATTGCCCTTGGAAACTGAAAGTCTTATAAGGGATTTTTATGAACGCGATGACATAAGTCGAATGATGCCAGGGTGGAAGATTTTGTGTCGGTAAAAAATGATGATGGAACTCGTTCACATGTTCAAAAAAGGCTTCTGCTATGTAATCTCAATGAGTTATATGCACAGTTTACATCAGAACACGAAGACCTGAAGATAAGTATTTCAAAATTCACAAAACTCAAACCTCGGCATTGTGTTATAGCAGAAAGCAGTGGTATTCATAATGTATGCGAGGATGCTGACATGATATTAAGGAATTATCAAGATTGTCTGGATGCTATTATATGCACTGGGAATTCGAATAAAAATTTGACAAATGCTTTCGATGAACATGGAATCGATGAAGTAAGTTTCGATTTTTGGCTACCTGTACAAACCGACAGGTGTACTCTGCAGACTCTAGTGATGAATACTGATGAATTCCTGGATAATTCCTGTGAACGATTGTTAAAATTAAAAACACACCACTTTGTTTCGAAGGAGCAATCATCGTTTTTTGAAAACCTAAAGGAAAATTTATTGCCAGGTGAGTTTTTGATTTGCTTCGATTTTGCAGAGAATTAAGCCTTCGTAACTCAGAATTTAGCGCAATCATTCCAGTAGAATAACGACCAAGCTACAATTTTTACTGTCGTGATCTATTTTGAAGATGTTGAAGAGATGAAACACGGAAGTATCGCGATAATATCCGACAACTTAGCAGGGTAACATTTTAATAATAACAGCAGCTTTGCTAATCTCCAAGCCCATGATGATGATTTCGGTATTCTCGCTGATTGCCACTTCCATGGTACATCCCACGGCAAAGGTGCGTGTGATGGCATAGGGACGAATATAAAGAGACTTGCAGCTCGTTCTAGCTTGCAATGTTCTCCAAAACATCACATACTCACCCCCAGTGGTGCCAGACCCGAGTGGTGGAATCGCGGAGGCGCAGGCTCGAAAATGCGGATTTTCTGAAAAAATGACTGTAAAATTCATACTGCTATTAAAAAACTGAAGAAAAGTCTTCTAGCTGTATAATAGCACCTTATTATACTCATTGTCATGTATAAATAAATACAAAATACTTTTTGTTGTGAACCAGAGCAGCAGACCGCGGACCGGCGGAGTTTGCGCAGTAGAGTTCGTATAAATTTTTAGGTTATGTTAAACTGATATATAACCTAATCTGACCTCAAAATGTATATAAACGCTACCGCGCAAACTCCGCCAGTGCGCGATCTGGCAGCTCTGAATTCAATTTGTAACTATAATTTAGCGCCCTTTTTGAATCGAGATTTCGTATACACATTCGGAATATCTTTGCTTTCGGTCTAAGGTCCAATATAGGGGGTATTCGCCCCTAAAAGTTGACAGTGCTTGTCACAAAACGCGGTTGGATTTAAATTGTAGGCCGTGTACTAGGCATTACACTAGCCAATTTTTTTTCGGCGAATTTACTCGTAAAACAATAAGTAAAAAGAATTTTCCAAATCAGGCAGGCGTAAGGAATTGATTGAGGACCGTCTCTCTGGTAAGGAAAATATTTGTTACTTATTATTTTACGAATAAGTTCGCCAGAAAAATTGGCTGGTGTAACGCCTGGTACACGGCCTAAAAAATTCATATGAGATTCTGCTGTTACGGAAGAAAATGGTATATTTTTTGCAGCTATACTTAAAACAGTTTTATACACATTTCCTGCACATGAACTTAAAAATAAATTCAATAAGCTCATAAATTGTCTATAACCATAAAATTAGCTGGCACTTGTATTCAAACACATGGGATCACCCATACAATACTTGATACTTATTTTTTTGGCTTAGTATCTTTGGTGTCTTTCTCAATTCAATGAAGGAAAGTGAGATACGAGTAGCAAAGAGTATTACGTATTATATGGATGACCCTCAATTGACATTTGAAGATTTAAAGTAAATTGCGGATGTACTAAAACAACTGTGCATAATTCCTTCACAGAAATCTCATGAATTGAATAATAAAACTCATAAACTCACCAGTTTGAAACTGGTAAATGAAACTCAAACTCATAACTTGAATTGACTGACTAGCATTATCAGTCTTTACTCTTTAGTAAGGAAAAACGTCCTCAGATATTTCATTGTCTAAAGCGTCATCGGTGATCAGTCTTTAGTCAGAGAAATCGTTTTCAATCTCGTCGCCTAAAGCCGTTGCATTTTTATGTGATTTATACATATTTTCGGAAGCCATTTTATCGTACATTCTCTTGCGGGGCTCGAAAGCAACGCGGCAGCCTCCATTGTCGAGAACAGCAAGCATCAGCGTTAGCACGCCGCACATATTCATAGTCAACAAGCGGTTTCTCTTCTCAGTTTTAATATCGTTGATTTTGGAAAACTTCCTTTCACAGTAAGCATTAGAGATAAACAGACAGAGTCTCCAGAGCAAAAAGTGCAAGAATGGAGAAGGGCCTCTCTGTAATTTCATTCTCGAAAACATATAGCTGAAAAATAAATTGTATAACTGACTTTTTGCAAAGAAAATTTTTAATAGTTATGTCTCATGAAAGTGAGGTTTAATCAATTCATCGAAAATATAACAAAATAATTATCTTGTGCCAAAACACTTCGGGGTCTTTTGTACACTTCAATTCTTGCGGCAAATTCTCAATTTGGAAGGTTAGAGCTCTCCACTGGTCATACAATGCTTGCAATTTCCCTACTTTAAAAAGTTTTAAATAACAATGGGGTACCATTACGCTTCCTTCCTAATTCATATTAAGTAATGCGTGAGTGAATGCAAGTGCATGTGGAGAGAAAAAAAGAAAAATGGTGTGTGGCATTGTATATGAAAAATTTATTGAAACTTTAATAAAATTTTAAGGGTTAATTTAATTAGATTAATAAAATGAAATTAAATTCATTTCTACCCATAAAACGACGAATATAATAAAGATTTCCATCACTATAACTCTGAATGAAATAATCTTTTGTTTTGTAAGAAATAAAATAAATACCTTTGCTTTAATTGCACGTACAGAGTGACAAGGAACAGGCGACATTTTATCTTGAAATCTTGCACTACCTGTTGTTTGTTACTTAGTTCGGGTAGAAGGAGCTGCTTCATAACATTAATTCCCAAGTACAATTGGTTCAGAGGCAACCACTTCGACTTATCATCTGGACGGATGTCATTAACTGGGTTCATACAGATCTTATTCCTTCTCGTGAAAGATGTTTAAAGTTCTGTATAACAACTCACCATTCTTTCATGAACGAATATGGCAACTGTCTTCTCCGATTGAAAATATTCGTTCATTTCTGTCATTTTAGGAAGGACCCACTCTAAGAAAAAGTGGAAAGCTTCTGTAATAGGATCATTCAAAAGAATATGTATTCTTTCAGCTGACTCCAGACGTTCTTCAAGCCACTTGGCATCGAAGAAGAGCCGCAAGGCATCCCTTGGTTTGAAATCCTTATGATTACAGGGGGTAGCGAGAAACATCTTGTTTGGCTAGGGTGGAGCATTCTCAAAATATCCAATTCAAGAAAAATCTGAAATTCGGAAAATTGTGCCCGCATTTTGTCACTGCTGTTGAAGAAGTTGTGAATGTGACGAACTAGATCTTGGCATGATCGTGGCAGACACTTGCAGGCCTTACTACAGTAAAGGTGAAGCAAGTGTCAAATGCGTTTGCACACTCGTAGTCCTGGACACAATTCTCTCAATTCTCTCAAATGCAGTTTTTATTGGCTCGAACAGTCTCCTAGCCGTAGCGCCCTCTGACGCTCCATGGGGATCATCTTCGCTGAACACTTGTTGCTAATCCCAGAAACGAGATACTATTCTACTCTGATTTCTACAATGGAATCTAGCCATAACACAAGAAGTTTTTACAGAAGAAATATCAGTAGATTCATCTGTCAGAATTGAAAACTTGATTCCCTTTAGTACAGATACTAAGTGTTCTTTTTTGTCTTGCCCCAGCACATTTATCACCATTCCTTTGGTTTGTGTTCTTTTGGCTGAAATCGTTTAAGCAATGTGTGAATCAGGAAAGATATTCTTTGAGACGTCCGCTAGATGGTCTATTTTCAAAAAATACTTATTATACGCAGCAACAAATCCTGATTATTCCATTTCTGCGTATTTCACTTTTTCACTAATGGATTGAACTTCTCTTTGCTAAGAAATCATTCCAAACTTTTTGCATTTTCTGCTTTGACTGAGTTGAAGCCAGTTACATGACGTTCTGATCTGAGGTGCCTCTTGATATCAGATCTGTGCAGAAGAAGTGAAAAAAACTTAATATTTTATAATAGGACAAATGAAAAGATCTTGATATGACTGAAAGATATCTTTTTCGTCGATAAATGATTCGAAGAAACTATAAATATTTTAGATTAAAAAAAGTAACGCTTACCTTTCACAGCGAAATGTCGGCCTCCTGCCAGTAGTGCTTGAACGGCACAACTTGCATTGTGCTTTAGAGGGGCCGGATGGATGAGCTCTGATAAAAGGAAATTCTGTCTCCAATTTAGCATTTAAATTGCTGCATTATGTTTTCTGTTTCTATTTTTCCCAGTCGGGTCAGTTTTTTTGTTTTTTTATGGGACTCTGATGCTCATGTGCATTTTCTTCGTCGCTAGAAATGTTCATGCCTCAGAAACACATGAAATGAAAGGTTATGTCACTCACTGTAAACTGTAATCTGTATCTGCATATTGATATCAGCTCTTTTAATAAGAACTATGTGAGCAATTTAGATTGGAAGAAATGAAAGAGATCTTAACTTACTTTTTATCCTCATAAACTTGCTTTCAATGTATTCGCTCTCACTGACATAGAAAAGGTCTAACAACGTCTAGCGACGAGAATTCCTTTTCCTAACCTAACTAACCGAGTATCTATATTCTAAGATCGAAAGGCGAAAACCCTTAAAACGCTTCGCAGAGCGCGAGTTTCCGTTGGACAGAATGTCTGCGTACTAGCAGGTGATTGGCAGAAGTGCCTTCGTTCGTAGACCGTCTGCATCATATCATTAGGCAGAGGAATGGCTCAAAAGTCCAAAAATGCGGAGTATCGGGCCATCCGCATTGCAAAATGCGGATTGCGGATTCGAGTCTCAAAATGTGGTGTAAAATGAGGAAATGCGGTGTATCTGGCACCACTTCTCAACTGTCACGCTTCATTCCAGTGGGCAAAGAGTAACTGCAAAGAAACCGTAATTTCCTTTAACAGCAAATAAAGTCACGCCTCAGCGATTGAGATTGTGAAAGGTCGATTTGACCAAGCCAGTAATGATTCCTGGTCGTTTAATTACTCGAAAATAAAAAGCGCCTTCCTGGATTGTAGATATTTTATAGGAAAAATTCTCAGCCTTCTAGCTAGACTATTCTAAAAAAAATCAAATGGGTCCAAATTTGAGAAAGTCTAATTTATTTTCGATTTTCGAAAATGTGAGTCAAACTTTAATTTTTTTCATGAATGTTTATAATTAGTAGAAATATTGTGAGAAAGTCTGTCAGAAACGTAACAAGTAAAAATTTCGTTTTCTGCAGAAGAAAAAAAGTTATATACGTTTGAAAAGAGGTTTTCCTTAAAATTAAAAAAATTCAACCCCCCTCCTACTTTTGCAATTATTTGTCGAAACAAAAAAAATTCCTGTACGAAGTGCCATCCATCGGACAATAATTTTATAAGATGTCAAACTAACGCACACTAATAAACTGTCACATTAAAATGACAGAAAAAGTTGCGGAACAAAAAAATACGCTAAAAGAGAGCGGAAACGTGGGAGCTTCAGTGTGGAAAATTTGAATGAATGAATGAATGAAAGAGTGAAGTCGTACATTACTATAGTTAATAAAAGACTACTTACCAGGTTTTCTTCAATTGACGACATTCTCTAAGTCTAATTTAATGTTTACTTCCGCTACTATGCACCTCCGAATACTCCACAAACAATTTCACAACGACAACACTCACCAAAAATTCCACAGCAACAACACTCACAAACGATCCCAAAAAACTCGAAATTGTACATGAAATTACAAGATTCTATCAATCAATAAAAGTTCTAGATAAAAACCTGAATAGATATTTATGTGGCAAGGGCGCAAAAAGAGGCGCTTCTTGACAATTGTGAATTTTAGGTGCGTGAAGCTGGAATTGCTACAGCGTCCTATTTTTTCAAAGAAACGTGCAGTAATGCCAGCTTCACGTGAAACTGGCACTACCACGCCAAAAAACGAAAACTATTTATCACATCAACTTCTCTTTAACGTAGGGATTCTCTGCTAATTTTCTGCTGTCGATTCGTGCCCAACACAAAAGTGCAACATTTTTATTATTGAAGAAAATGTTTAGTAATGCCAGCTTCACGTGGAACTGGCACTTCCACACCAAAAAGAGAAAACTTTTGATCAAATCAAATTTTCTTCAAGGTAAGAATTTTTTGCTATCGATTTGTACCCAGCACAAAACTTCAACATTTTTGTCATTGTTAAAAACGCGTAGCAATGCCAGCTTCACGTGAAGCTGGCACTACCACACCAGAGGACGAAAATTATTAATCACATTAAATTATGTTCAAGGTAGGAATTTTGTGCTAATTTTTTGCTGCCGATTTGTTCTCAGCACGAAATTGCAACATTTCTGTTATTGTCAAGAAAGTGTAGTAATGCCAGCTTCACGTAAAGCTGGCACTACCTCACCAAAAACGAAAACTGTTCATCACATCAAATTTTCTTTAACGTAGGAATTTTGTGCTAATTTTCTGCTGTCGATTTGTGCCCAGCACAAAAGTGCAACATTTTTATTATTTTTGAGAACGTGTAGTAATGCCAGCTTCACGTAAATCTGGCACTTCCACACAAAAAAAGAAAACTATTAATCAAATCAAATTTTCTTTAAGGTAGGAATTTCGTGCTAATTTTTTGCTATCGATTTGTAATGGGAATTGATATTTATGGTGAAAATTAGTATGAAACGAAAGTTCGCAAACACAGCGTTCGTTTTATTATAGACACACATATGTATATTCAAGTTACAGAAGTTCAGGCAACTGAAAAAACTAAAAGAATAAAACTAGATGTGGTCAATGTCACCAACATAAGAGAAACAAACCGCGTAAATAAATTTTTTGATGTGAATAGAGCTTTTGTCAGAGAATTTGCTACCATGTTGTCTGTACTAACGTGTATAATATTAATGTCTCCCTGCTCTATACGTTCCCTCAAGAAATGATGCTTAACATCTATGTGTTTCGTTCTTTGCAGGTAGCCAGCAGTTCGCATTAAATCAATCGCACCTTTATTATCGCAATGTAAATTGGTAGCTTTTGATACTGCCTCCAGATCTAAATCTGTAACTAATTGGTGCAGTCATAAGGCTTCTTGACATGCTGCTGATAACGCCATATACTCGGCTTCAGAAGTTGAAAGAGCTACAGTTCTTTATATTTTTTTTAAACCACGAAATCGAGTCACTCTGCATTCTAAAAATTGCGCCCGTGATCGAATGCCTATCATCTGCTTGGTTAGCCCAATCTGTATCGCTAAACCCTTCAAGACAAGAACTGCTTCGCTCATTGAATTGTAATTTTACATTATCTAAACCCTTTAAATATCTGAAAATCCTTTTTACAGTAGTCCAATGAGTCTTACTTGGATTTTTATTAAATCTACTCACAACTCCTACCGCATGTAAAATGTTTGGCCTCGTTCCTTGACAAAGCTAAAGTGAAATGCCGACATCTTCTTGGTATTGAATTTTGCTCATCTCTGCTGCTTCTTCTTTCGTCTTTGGTTCCATGTCAACTTTTGATTCCTATCCAGAGGTGTCTTGACTGGATTACAATCAGTCATGTTGTATCTCTCCCGCAATTCGTATATGTAAGTCGATTGGTCAACCCACAGCATTCCCTGTTCCGTATCCCCAGTGATCCTGAGTCCCAAACAATGAGACGCTTCTTCTAGGTCTTTCATACGGAAACTCTTGGCGAGCTGTTCTTCGATACTCTGTTTTAGATCTTCGTGGCTTGAAAAAATCAGTAGATTATCTACATAAACTGTTACGATGACAATTCTGTTTTTGCATTTTTGGCAATCAATGCATCGGTCTGCTTTTGACTGTCTTAGACCCATTTTCTTGTGAACCTTGTTCAATTGTTTGTTCCAAGAACGGCTTTTTTGCTTCAATCCATACATTGTGCTCTTCTTTTATGGCAGCTAGCCAGACACCTTTGTTTGTACCTTCCAAAGCTTCTTCAATCGTTAGGGGATCGGATGGATTTGTTTTTCCTGCTAAATACGTGATATAATCATCCCATACTTTTGGCTGTGGTATTCGCTGAGAACGTCGTGGAATGTTTACTGCATCTTCAGTATCTAAAGCTGATTCAAAAACTTCCGAATCATCACTGATGTTCTGAACTTCTTCACTCACTACAGATCCTTCGGGGCTGGATTCATCTAAATTCTCATTTTCTTCGTCAACGTTGAGATGTTCTGAACTAGTACTCTCCGGAATTTTGGAGTGAATGTTTTCATTGTGTCCATTTTAGGCAAAATTTTATTCCGCCGTTTATCACTTGGAGACTTAAAGAAAACAACTTCTCTACTTTTCACCACTTATTTGATGACCGGATCGATTAGGTGGTAACCTTTGGTATCTTCTTCATATCCCACAAAGATGCATTCTTCGATTTCGAATTCCATTTTTCCCTCTACTCTTTTGGGAGGTGAGCCAAGGCACGGCAATCAAATACTCTCAAGTAACCTAGATCTGGCTTTATTCTACTCCAGACTTTTTCTGGCGTCTTTCCGTTAATACCGTTTGCCGGAGAACGATTGATGAGATAAACAGCCGTGGACACGGCTTCTGCCCACAATGTTTTTGGAAGTTCGGCAGTCAGTAAAATACTTCTTGCTCTTTCCACGATTGTTCGGTTCATTCGTTCTGCCAAGACATTTTGTTCTGGAGTGTAAGGTACAGTCAACTGATGTCGAATTCCAGAATCTTTCAGTATCCTTTCGAGGTCTTTGTTAATATACTCCCTACCATTATCGGTGCAGAGAATCTTTATACGTTTATTAGTTTGGTTCTCAACCATTGCCTTGAAATCGATAAGAGGGTCCTCCACTTGATCTTTAGTTTGTAGATCTGCACAAGTGTGAGTGCAACAATTCCAATGTTTCTTCTGCTCTTTTCTTGCTAGGTTTAAATGAAAGTCAACTCTGTTTCCCTTTTACACAGGGAACGCACGGTCCGTCACTGCATCTGTCAAAACTCAGTCAAGAGACCATGTCTTTTTTTCAGAAGCATCATACCACTCCTACCTAAATGGCCTAGACGACGATGCCACAAATCTCCACCCGAAGATTGTGTTGTGCAGAATGCATTCTCTTTGGGAAAATCCAATTTGTAGATTCCATTTATTTCTGATTCCGTTGCCATCAACTGGTTCTCAGAATCACGAATTTGAAAATCATTTACGGCGAATGTGACAGATAGTCCTTTTATGAACATTTTGCTTGTTGAAAGTAAGTTCGCTGCTGCTCCTGATACAAACAATACAATCTTAACTTTTGCGACATCTATTGATTCTTTTGCCAAAACTGAAATTTTGACATTCCCTACAGCTTCAGCAGATATCGTTTCATTATTAGTTGTCGTGATTTCTGCATTTATTTGATTGCTTTCCAGCCAATCCGAACGTGATGTCAAATGCGTGGACGCACAAGAGTCGATATACCAATTATTTTTATCCATTTTCCCACTTGAGAAAAAAGCATAGAATGTTTCTTCCTTTGAGCTCTCTTTATTCGAAGATTTCTTGTTCTCTGATTTAGCACTCTTTCCCTTGTCATGCTTAGATTTATCTGGATATTTGTTCGCGAAATGACCGCATTTGTTACATGAGTAACATCGTGGGCCTTGGCCGCGTCACCTTCTACACATCCCCACAGGTCCTCCAATTCCAGATATGCCTGCATAGTAAATTTCCATCTATTGAAATCATATCTTTTTGTAAGTATTTCAATAGGCGGTAAGGCACTTCCTTACACCATTTCACCACACAGCTCTGAAATTTTATCTGTATTCAGACGCGCACATAGGCCCATTACCTGATGGGAATCAATATTTATGGTGAAAATCATCATGAAACGAGAGTTCGGAAACACAGCGGTCGATTTATTACAGACACACATATATGCAAGTTGCAGAAGTCCAGGCAACCAAATTAACTAAAAGGATAAAACTAGATGTGGTCAATGTCACCAACATAAGAGAAAAAAACCGCGTAAATACAAACTATGTTCATCATACCAACAATTTGTACCCAGCTCAAAATTGCAACATTTTTATTATTGCTAAGAAAATGTAGTAGTGTCAGCTTCACGTGAAGCTGGTACTGCTACATCGAAAAACGGAAACTATTCCTTACATTAAATTTTCTTCAACGCAGGAATTTTGTGCTAATTTCCTGCTGTCGATTTGTGCCCAGCACAAAAGTGACACATTTTTATTATTGTTGAAAACGTTTAGTAACGCCAGCTTCACTTGAAGCTGGCATTTCCACACCAGAAAAAAAGAAAACTATTAAACAAATCAAATTTTCTTCAAGGTAGGAATTTTGTGCTTATTTTGTGCTGTCGATTTGCACCCAGCACAAAACTGCAACATTTTTGTTATTGTTGAGAATGTGCAGTAATACCAGCTTCATGTGTAGCTGGCACTGCCACAAGTGTGTAGTAGTGCCGGCTTCAAGGTCTGTTAAGTTGGCAGATCCACATTGTCATATTGAAGTTTTCGGCATAGAATAAATTAGTGTTCATATTTGCTAATTTCATACCATATTCCAAAATTTGGTGCTTTTGAATTTTTTGAAAAAACGTGTGGTACTGCCAGCTTAATGTCAAGCTCGCATATTCACACCGTAAAATACATGAAAGATTGCAAAGAATCGCATTTATTTCAATTTTGTAGTCCTAAATAATGCACATTATTTATTAAGTTTATAGCCGGATCGGATGAGAATAAATTTATCTTTTCGATTTTATATTTCTTTTTTTTCTACGACTTCTAATATCGCTTCGCTTCAGAGACTTATTCACACATTCCAACCATTCTTTCTTGGGTCTACGCTTGGGTACGCTTCCATTCACTCCACTTAAAGATACTAGATTCGTTAAACATTCTTCACTCATTCTCTCAACATGACCAAATCATCTCAGCAAACTTCTTTCACTCTTATCAAACAATGTTTCTTCTACAACACATTCTCCGAGAACCCACTCATTACTGACTTCGTCTATCAGCGTTTTACGGCACATATTCCGCAGGAACTGCATACCAAACGCGTTCACTTTGCTCCTATCATTTTCGTGATACGTCCAGGTCTCGCTACCATACAACACTGTGGGTGTAAGCACAGAGTTATATGTTGCAAGTTCAGCTTTACTCGTTACATTTTTACTTCAAGTGATAGCTCGTACACTGCCAATAATAATCTGTCTACCCCCGTTTATGCGTCTGGATATCTCTGCATCTATCTTTCCGTTAGCAGTAAATAAACACCAAAAATACATAAAATTATCAACTTATTCTATCCTTTCTTCGTTTAAGGCAATGTTGCATACTGTTTTCTCACTGCTTCTTTCAAACACGATAATTTTTGTTTCATTTGCGTTAGTCTTAAGATCCATACTCTACATGCTGGTTTCCAGTCTGCTCATCATTCTACGCAAATCGTCGACCGATTCTGCTGTAACAATCTTATTATCTGCAAACGCTAGTCCATGTACTTTCACTGTCCTGAGATCAACACCTTCTTCATCAAAGAGAGCCATTCTTAGACATTTGTCCATGTACATATTGAACATCCAGGAGGACATAACGCAACCTTGCCTAACGCCCTGCTTAATATAAAACCAATCGCTCAATTGTCCATTCACTCTTACACTCACTTTACTACCATTATATATTGCTTTTATTGCTCTTTGAAGCCAACCATTCATTTCATACTCTTTCAGAACTTCCCAAAGTTTAGATCTATTCATCTCATCAAAAGATTTTTCCAGATCAACATATGCACGGAAAACTCTTTCGTTTACTCTCAAACTTTTTTCTATGATCCGCCTCAAGCTAAATATCTGATCCGGACATGATCTCCCTGGTATAAATCCACATTGAACTTCCCAGATCCCTTCCTAAGTTATTTCCATGACCTTCTCAATAGGTATTTTTGTAAACATTTTGCCCACGGTACTTAGTAGACTGATTGCGCTATAATTAGTACAGTCGCCTTTATTACCTTTTCCCTTGTAGATTGGGACGATAATCGCCTTTTTCAAATAATTTGGAACTTCACCATGCACAGCACACATATTCGTAGATTCACTCAGCCACACAAATTTTCAATCACAGATCACAGATATAATGTCATCGATATTCATTCTTCTTTCGCTACCTGCAATGGGATCGTCTAACGTATTCTCTTCAATGTGAAGGTTGTTATGCTCCCTAGCTTGACCTCCATACAATTTCTTGAAAAAATCTCTCATACAGTCTTTCAATTTGTCAAAATCCCATACCATTTCACCATTAGCATTCTTAATTCCGACTACCTCAGTGCTAGAATTTTCCTTCCTAGCCTTCTTAACCCATTTCCAAAATAATTTCTTATTTCTTCTAAAGTCATTCTGCATTTTGTTATCTTCTTTGGCTTTGATTTTATCCTAGCTTTCTTTGACTAGTATCTTGGCTTTTCTGTTTTTATCTAGAAACTAAAACGCTAAAACCTTTACCATTTAACTTTGTTGATTACGCTTGCTTTTTCTCGTTGAGAGCCACGCGGATTTCATCATTCCACCAAGCATCTCCAGCCTTTCTTCCTGCAGCCGCAGTACCGCACACTTCAAATGCACTCTTGAAGATGCTATCCTGTAGTATTATTCATGCACACTAAACATTTTTGTCATCCAATTTAGTCTTCCAGTCTTCTTTATGATGTCCTAAATATTTATTCAGCTTTTCCTGATATTCCAAATGTACTTCTGGTTTCTGCAAATTCTGTATTCTAACTCGCGTCTGCTTCGGTTGATTATCAATTTTTCTTCTCCTCCACCTTTGACCCAGACTTATTTTCGAAACTGAGAGGTAGTGATTCGTTCCGCACTCAGAGCCTCTCATAACCCTCGTATCCCTTATAAGCCCTCTTATGTAGTCTCTCAACCGCTGCAACAGAGTCAATAATACTATGGCTCTTGCCTCTGCACCAAGTATACATGTGGATCTTTTTATGTCTGAATCAAGTGTTCGTAATAAACAAGCCTTTTTATAAGCATAAGCTGATCAATTTATCTCCGTTACCGTTGGTTTTTGGGTCTCCGAAGTGGCCCAGTACCCCGTCGGTACCTTCGCGTTGCACACCAACCCAGCTATTCATATCTCCGAGTAAAATTATTCTTTCTCCATGATCGCAAGTCCCTAATGCATCATTTAACGAGTCCCAGAAGGTATCTTTTACATCCCTCTTGTCACCATCTACTGGAGCGTGGCATGCTATAATAAATGGCCTTCTGATTCTCACTTTCATTCTAACCCATAGTAATCTAGGCGATACACATTTATACTTTTTGACATGTTGTTTTGCTCTCTCATTCATAATCAGACCGACTTCTTGGGCATCATATGATTTCTTTATCTACTCCTGACCAAAGTTCGAGTCCGTTCTCTATGTTTCTTACTTCACATCCCTTCTTCTTTGTTTCTGGTACACACAAAATATCTAGCTTCCTCACGCGCATTGTAGATAGATGAAATTCACTAGCAAAAACTGTAGATGCAAAAAAATTGCCATCATTTTTGAATAGGAAATATTTTTTAATTTTGAAAAATAAGAAAAAAACAGAAGTTATTGTTTGATGAGAAAACAAGTTTTCATGTGGAATGGTGCAATGAGTGGACACTAGGATGTCATAGATTGTGCAAAAAACATGTTTTTTCGGATTGAGTTAAATGCATACTTTTCTGGAAAAAGTTGAATATGTCAAACCTGAAATTTCCTCAGTTTGAATCGAAGAAACATGGTATTATTTTTCTTTTATGAGAAAAAAATGTTTTCGCGGTGTTTAAAAAAATGGAAAATAAATATAGATGCAATTTACTAGCAGAAACTGTAGATGCAAAAAATTTGCCATAATTTTGGACAGGAAATCTTTTTTAATTTTGAAAAATAAAAAACGAACAGTAGTTATTGTTTCATCAGAAAACAAATTTTCATGTGGAAAGGTGGAATAGGTGGGCACTAGGATGTCCTAAAAAAATCCAATGATTTTTTTTACCCACCCCCAAAACTGGTTCCATTTGGTACAATTTGAATGCGTTCTTTTATTTCATTTGAAAAAAAGTTTAAACCGCTGTCCTGGGACCTTCAACAACACCAAAATGATTAACTATAAATCACGTTAATATTCGTAAAAGTAATAAGTTAAGTGTTTGGCAGGAAATTCTAGTGATGGCACCAGACGCCAAAGAAAAACTTCACCCATTTACACCAAAAATACTACCGACTCTTCCGGCTCAGCTCCTCGATTAAGTCGTCAGCCATTTCTTCGCTGTCGATGTCCTTCAAACCAGAAAAATTAGCACATAAATCGTGCGGGAAATGTCTTTAATTTCTGTTTATATTTAATTATCAAAAAGTGAATCGAAACTTTGTGAAAAAAATGTGAAAAAGGGTCAAAATTCTCGAAAAGGGATTAGGTAAAAAGGGGATGAACTGTAATCCCTGATATTGCACGAAACAATTTTTATCTAGAATCAGCCCCTCTTCTTGTGTTAATTTTAATTAAATTATATATTCGAAAATGCTCTGAACATTAAACGCATTATAATTTTGAAGCATAAAATTGACCTACATCTCGAGATGGGTGACTGTTATATCAAAGACCGTTGTATGTTTAAACTTTAGAACTTGCTCAATTGTGTGTACGTTTATGGTAATGAACAAATTCAACATCCGCAATAGCCCTTACTGCAACAGCGAGTTAAATTGAGTTTATGTTACACGTAGAAGGCTAAAGGTTTATTATCTTGTTTGATTTTTTCAAGAATTTTTCTGAACATAATACGATTTAAATTGTTGATTTTTCAGAATTAAAATGCATTCTGCAATGTTTAAATTTCATCTCAAAATTTTTACCGAATTTTTGGACACTTTGTTTTAATACTGCAGCTCAACGAAAATTGCGTTGGGTCACGGTGACCCGGTGAGACAGTCACGTTGAAAAAAAATCTGATCACGCGCTAGGCGCGTGGCTGCTTCACTCGCAAGTTTGAGCGCGACTATGGCGCGCGTCAGATGAATCTCGCGCTTCGAGCTCGGTCTTCATACTTCCCTTACGTTTGTAAGAAGACCTTTGAAAATTAAAGGTGAAACTATTGACATCTGTAATTTTGTGATTGTGAATCCTTTTCTGTTAAAGCTCTTTCGACTTTAACGAATACATTCTCATCACGTTTCTCGTGCTTCGCACTCGATTAAAGTATGTCCAAAACGCAAAATATCTTATATTATGTTGGAGTCTATTATATTAAATGTCCGGGAGTTATGTGTTAGGTGAAAAATTTTACCCTTGAACATTTTATTGCATCTTGTGTCATTTTTCCTTAAATTTAACTTTGTTGCTTTGAATTTCATTTTTTACGATTGAAGCAAAAATTATGTGTCTTATCAAAAAATGATTTTAGCAAATCTGTAGATCTATTTTAGGCGAACAATTTTGTCATTAAATATTTTATCATGTCTTGTCTTGTTTTTTCAAAAATTTAAACTTTGAATTATTAATGTTCTTCTTCATGATTTAAACAAAAACTATGTGTCTTATTAAAAAATAGTCTGAACCAAATTTGTAGATCTTTTTGAGATGAATAATTGTTCCTGTTCACATTTTTTTCGTATCTCTTATAGTTTTGCTAGAAAATGGAATTTTTTATTTTCAATAACACTTTTCACGATTGAAACAAAAATCATACGTCCTATTATAAAATGGCTTCAAGAAAATTTGTAGATCTTTTCGAGATGAACAGTTTTTTTCCTTAACATTTTATCTTTTTAAAAATATTTTATGGAATTTTTTATTTTTTAAAAAGCATTCTCGATGAATAAAACCAGAACCGTTGGGCAAAAATGGCTGGTTAACAAACTCGTTGTTTCTTTTTAGGCCTTAAAATAGTATGTCAAAGGGCAATACAAGCGGATAACTCTTTTGAAAGTTATCGTGTTCACAGACGACAACGACGATGACGACAATGACAGACAGACACGGAAGTGAAATCCATTTTTTCTCAATCAGTGAGTCCGATAACGTCGAGATTAGATGAAATCCACGAAAGTCAATTTTCACATAAGAGCAATACCTCCTCATTGAGGTGAGAATGTGAAAAGGTGTGACAGCCTAGGCTAAAAAAATAGACGTATTATTATTTATTCGTAGAAATAACTTTCCTCACTAAAAAAATGAGATTTTTGTATAAAAAAATCAGTTTCATTTTCACCCTTCAAAATTCAAGAATTTTAAATTGCGAACCATCAAAGTTTAATCATTATAAACATGTTGAAAATTATATAAATACTAATTGGAAGCTTTTAAAATCAATGAATATTAGGTACAATGGGTTATAGTCATTGTTATTCAGGGTACGAGGGATAAAGAGGATCATAAGAATTCATGGTTGAAATGGGTTAGGAATTCCCACCATTTAGGCCGGGAAACTTTTCATTCCTTTGTTAGTCGCGGGTCTATAATGTATAATCTATATGCAAGTGAAGTGCACCCTAAGTTTTTAAAATTTGTATACTTGACCACGTAAGTCTTAGGGGAAATTCCGTAACGCCAGTCAGTGCATTAATTTATTTATTCGTTATTATTATTTACATTGATACATTTTATTTTGATCATTATTACTCTGTTCCACACCATCACGGAGGTCAAGTCGAAGGTGCGTTTTTGTACGTGGTGGTCCCCAGTGGGCCTAGTCCACTTGTCAATTAGGCTATTCGACCATTACTACCTGCTCATCAGAAAATATTAGATTAATGTCTGCTTTTGCGAGTACTGGGGTTGCACAATGCATTGCTGTTCTAATGAGAATCATCATTAATAATTTGCAAAATGAAATATAATAGAATATCGGTTGTTGGATTTATTCTTGGAAAGAGAAAAGATCTTTTAATTAAGATCAAAATGAAATCTACTTTCTTATGCACCTTTTCATGCACCAAAAACAGAACACAAAAAGGCTCATTTCGATCATCATAAAAGTTTTCAAATAGAGGCACTAGGCTCAACATTTGTTCCAGTCTGCAGGGTTGCCTTTGGAAAATAATAAGATTTCTTGTGATTGAGGCATAAATGTTTAACTGAATTTGTTGAAAAGTATCTCTTTTTGTTTGAATATTGTTAGAAGAATGTTTATGAAGTTAGCAATTTTTAGAAATATGTAATTGTTTTTAAGTCAACTTATAAGGAAAAATCTTTTTCAAAGTTACGTGCTATTTTCAAGTAACAACGAAATAAATTATACTAAGAAATTTACCGAAAAGC
Source organism: Melikaiella ostensackeni (assembly GCA_032362435.1). NCBI lineage: Eukaryota > Metazoa > Arthropoda > Insecta > Hymenoptera > Cynipidae > Melikaiella > Melikaiella ostensackeni. Next base: position 24,991 of record JAUMHM010092040.1, read on the forward strand.
GATTAGGAATGAAACAAATCTAAAATCTTTGAAATAAAGAAGTGCAGTGTTGTTTTACAAGTGGAAAATTATTAAAAATGGGAAGTAAATAGTACTGAAGTTTGCAGCATAATTTGTAGGTATGGTATGTGGGAAAACCTAGATTTTGAAAGGTGTGAACCTCATTATTAGAAAAATAGAAATTCCAGTTTAAATCTGAAAATTAAAACAGATTTTAATTGTGCTAATATTTACAGTTTATAATGAGAAAGTGAAAAAGCACTGCACTTACCTTTGGTATGTTTTTGATTTTTGAAGTTCTAGTTAAGCACCTGTTATTTGAAAATAGCACGTGACAAAGAAGAAGGATCTTTCCTCTTTTCGATAAAAATCCAACAACTTATATTCTATCAATATTTTCTTTTAAAACTCATTAATGATGATATTCATAAGGTCAGCAATCCATTTTGCATACACATTATTCGCGATAGCAGACGATAAGTCATCATTTTTTTAACAGGTAGTGAGCAGGTAGTGCAAATTGGTCATTTCCACAGAATTATTTTTTATATCTAAAAACGTTACTGAAATTAACTCGCTGATCAGAATTAATTGAGGTATACTTGAACAACATAAAAATGTTATTTAAAATGTAATGTAATTGTTATAAACAAGTTATATAAACAAACAATTCAGAACATCAGTTTGTTTTGTAAGAAATTGTAATGCACTAAAATGGTTGTGATTAATTATCGGATTGGTAGATATTCGGTAACGATAAGTTGACATAAATTGAAATTTCTAAAGAATATATGTCGTTAATTAAGAATTAATTAATGTTGAATATTGTAGTTAAATAGTTTTCAGCTTAAAAAGTACATTAAGTTTCGAAAAAAAGGTTGAAATAGAATAATTTATTCCGTTTATAATATTACTCCTACGCTTGAGCAAACTCATTAGTCGTATTCCGCCTAATAACCAAAATTTTCCTTACATCTAAAATCATCCTATAACATTCTTTATAGCAAATCAGTCCTAAAATTTTCATATCTCTACGTTAACCATTTACGACTCCCATCTACCGGTAAATGAAATGGGTTCAGTCTTTTCGAAATACGTCGTTTCAGGATGAATCTACATTGAGGGCACCAGAGGATAAAATGAATATGAGGACTAAGGGAACAGAACGTGATAAATCCATTTTTTTGGTCAAACAACCACCGCAGGGTCCCCATGGGAGCGACTGCCATCCAGGAAAATGACACTAACTCCCAGTAGAACCGCGGTAAATCACACCCATGGCCACGCCTCACAACCGTGAGATGGGTGACCACATGGTACGGTG
>JAUMHM010092147.1:0-26275 GCA_032362435.1 Melikaiella ostensackeni
TTTTTTGATGGCGCATATGAGCGCATTTGCGGCGCAATTGGGTGTGCTAAAGAAATTCTAAAATTATGATTGGGGGGGGGGGGCTGGTGTAACTGACCTAGAAACGGAAAGTTTCGGATGCAGATCTCGGAAAAAATCTGAAAGAAAGTGGTACACAAGCCTGTCCGAAATTTCTTTTCTGAAAATTTTACGGCGGATTGAAATGATATATTCAAAAACGGAATGGGGAACCGATGGGAACCTTTCCGTTCTATTTAATTGGAACTTCTTATCAGATCCAGAAAAAAAACCTCGCGAGCCTGTGTTATATAAATTTTCATATCAGTTTTAAAGAACTCAGTAACCAGATTTCTTTTGATGAAATTGATTTATGAGATATAAATATCTCACAAGAATAAGCTTGACACATATGGTCCTTCAGATAACGACTATGTTATATACGAATAGTCTAATTAGGCTTTAATGATGCATTTGTTACACTGCTAACCAAATTATTCATTGAAACATAAAGCAGCGTTTTTCTACTTGGCAAAAATGAAGATCGTTTATACTCTGGGCTTATCATTGTTGGCTATCCTTAATTATTTTGGTAAGTATATCATTATAACAAATTACCTATAGTTTCAAGTACATGTTCAATTGTAGATTAAAATTCTCGATAGATTTAGGGCAGGAAAATTGTCCGATTTATCATTATCCTCAATCTGCACATGAACATGAATTTTTTCTTGAGCATATCGAAGTCCTTTTTAATCCGTTCTCAGTTCAAAGTGTTTGGGATTTTTTCACACTTTTACAATGTCAGTGCAATGTAAAATTGAGCGATTTGGTGCAGTGACGGTATTGTAAAGGTGATATTGCAAGACATGTATGGTGAAATTGTCGTACGCATAATATTCCAAGTATTATAGTATTCCATATTTCGAATATTTCTTTCTGTTCAAAAAAATTGAATAAATACTTTCCATGAACTTGTGCCAATCATGTTCCCTAAATATTGCTTGTCGAGCATTTAAAAAGTTGTCTACATCTTGCCTTACAATATTGTCACAAGGGGTTTATGATGTGGGTACAGCGGGTAATGCGGCGTACATAACATGTATCAATCGGAAGCAGGAAAAATATAATCGTTAATGGGATGGTGAAATATGTAGCGCTCAGATCAATATCTTATCTTTGCCTCATTTATAGCAAGAATTGATTCTACGTAAATTAAAGTGCTTAACTATTGTTTCTTTCTGAAAAGTTTTCGTGAAGATAAAGTTTTCAGAATTTTTGGACATAAGTATTACAACGGCTGTGGTGCCGTATTTACCGCTTTTGATAGTATAGAAATACCATATGTCAATACTTCTATATAGGTGTTAACTAACTTGACCTATTTTTAAAACACGTGCACACTTCGGAGAAGTCATATGTACGATCAATTTTGAAACAGATTTCATTCTATATTTTGAGGGAATTAATATGAGTTCCACTAGTTTTCTCACAGTTGTTATAATACACGAGAAAGACCCCAAAAACACATTTCGTCATAAAATTCAAACAGATACCTCAATTAACCGAATTTTTTCATATTTTGACATTGGACCACTATGTATGTACTTCAAAAAACAACTATTCTTTAATTTTTTTTTTGCAGAATTAAGTTCACAGTTCGAGTGTTTACCTGATGGCGAACCCATTTCTGGCATTCCTCGTTGCGGACCTTCTTATTCTCCTGACAGATTTTATCCTCCTGACACGTCTTTGCCACCTACCCGACCTTATTCCTCTGCCATGTCACATTCACCTGAGGAGCCTCTTCTTCGAGCCAGGTCAAGGTCTCTTCCTCCCAGGCCGACTTCTCCTGACGCACTTGAACAACTCAGGCATGTTCGGCTTTTTTCCGTTATGAAGCCTGACCGTATATTCGAAATCCGAAGATACAATTTTCCTGACAATAAACCAGTTCAATTGAGATTAGAAGCTAATTCCTTTACTCCCATGCCAATCAAAGAACAACTTGTATTAACAACTTCCGATGGTGATGTCTTTGCAATATTGGAGAATGCTGGTCTTCTTGCTGGACTATATAATTACCGCAGACAACGGGCGAGATTCAATATGTACAATGGCACAATCACCGCACTGACCTCACAAGAAATCAAAGAATGTCCAGTGGGCAAACACCGCATACCATCACGGCATTTCAGACTAGTACATATGTAAACCACAATCTTCCACATCATTAATTTAATCTGCAAACATTTTCAACTGAAATATAATATTATTGTTATCCGAAGTCAGATGAAAATGTAACATGTAACTGATAACTACATTAAAAAGCCAATGGATTATGCACGAACAAAAATGGATGCTTACCAGCAGCATCTAGATGCTTAGGGTTCACACATTCAATATTTAACTATAGAGGGGCGATTATGTAACTTTTTCACTTTCACCCCCACGGACTTACAATTCACGTCGTTTGTCTTTTTTTTGACATTCTAGTTGTAAAAACAATTTAAAAAACACTCAATGTGAATTTCGGAAAAGTGGTAGTAAAACTAAAAGTGAAAGAGTAATATAATCGCCCCCAGAATAGGCATCTATCTGTGTATTAGGCGGTACTATCTAATTCTTCAATATCCAGGTTTTAACATCCATTTTTTCACAAGTTGTGCTCTATAAGGTTCAAATCTTCCGTTAATGTGGAAATATTTTAGAACGAAAATTATTATAGGATTCAAGTGATTTGTCTATAATAATTTTTTCTATAAAGAAAGCAACCCTATAGAAGATAGGAATAAATTCCACCGCATGTGACTACATCAGTTCGCAGAAATATAGAAAGTCTTTCGTATTCAAATGAATCCTGTATAGTCAATCAACTATAGCCATAGACAAAAATAAAATGAAATAAATTAATTATCTGTATTAAAAATTTTCATTAAATGCCGCCCAAAGTACGATCAATAGATTATCGTTTCTGGTATTACACCTGCACATGAGAGGATTATAAGCTATCAATAATTACGATTCACTACAAGTATAGGCGTGAGTAGGGTATGGTGGCGCGCTTGAACTTGAATGCCCTATAAATTATAATTGAAATGTGATTTTGATATGTGTATTTTCTAAGGTGGAGCTCACATTATCAGGGAACATATGTTATTACTCGAGACTGCTTTTCAGCTACATCATCATTCGACATTTGATTAATTCATGGGTGTTGTATTCTGACCAGCGTGAAGTGATCTAAATTAGGAATTTACTGTTCAAAAAAGCCTACGGCCGTCAGTTTCCATCCGATTTACCTTTTTTTTCAAAATACAGTTGAATAATTTTGAAGAGATCTGAGAGAGGCGATTTTTCAATTTGGCTGTATTTATATTCACTAATTTAACGCAAAATTTGGTAAAAAGAGTGAGTCTGCTGTTTTTGTTTTCTTCTTCTCTTGAGAATCGATTGTCGAATATCTTGAATCCATGTGAGGGCACTCCCAGAATACGAATGATTTGCATAATAATCACCTTGATTAATACAAACAAATCAAGTCAACAAATAAACGACAGAGTGGTTTGATGAATGAAATATTTTTTTCAAAATTTCATAAGAATTATTTTTATAAGCAAATTGGATAAACAAAAGCAGAATGTTGTCATTTTCGCGCCGAATGTTTGCTTTTTCCACGCGATTGTGCCTTTAGATGCGTCAACGAAGAGGCTTAACTACAGAAAATTGTTAATAACAATCGTCATTGCTATAAGCAAACTAGATAAAGAAAAGCAACATTTTGGCTGGCCCGGAAATTTTGGGCTAGTCTTCTCACGGGATGGCAATTTTGGGCATCACTCCCCGAAGTGGAAAAATGCTGAATAGTTACCTGAAAATATATGACGAGTCTTTTGACGGGTTTGCAATTTTGAGCATCACACCCTGAAATGAAAAAAAAACGCGAAGCAGCTACCTGGCAAGATTGGACAGTCTTCCCACGGAGTGGCAATTTTAGTCATCACTTTCCAAACTGAAAAAAATGCTGAGTCAATGTCTGACAGTATTAGGCAAATCTTTTCACAGGGTGTGAACTTTGGGCATCACTCTCCAAAGTGAAAAAATGTTAAGTAGCTGTCCGGGAAGATTGGGTATCACTGCCCAAAGTAAAAGAACGCTAAGTAGTTGCCTCGAAATATCGGACAATTTTTCTCACGGGGTTGCAATTTTGGGCATCACTACCCGAAGTGAAAAAAGCTAAGCAGCAGTCCGAAAATATCGGGCATGTATTTCCACGTGTGGAAATTTTCGGCATCACTTTCCAAAGTGAAAAAATGCTAAATAGCTGCCTAGCAAAATTAGACAAGTCTTCCCACAGGGAGGCAGTTTCAGGCATCACTCCCCAAACTGAAAAAATGCTAAGTAGCTGCCTGACAATATTCGGCAAGCCTTCCCACGGGCTGGAAATTTCAAATATCGCTGCCCAAAGCATAAAAATGCTAACGAGCTGTCTGGCAATATTGGGCGAGTCTTCTCACGGAGGGGCAATTTCGGGCATCGCTCCTCAAAGTGGAAAGATGCTAAGTAGCTCCCTGGCAATTTTGGGCATCACTCCCCGAAGTAAAAGAACGCTAAGTATTTGCCTGGAAATATTGAACAAGTCTTCTCACGAGGTACCAATTTTGGGCATCACTCCCCGAAGTGATAAAAAGCTGAGAAGCAGTCTCAAAATATCGGACATGTCTTCCTGTGGGTGAAAATTTTTGGCATCACTCTCCAAAGTGAAGAAATGCTAAATAGCTGCCGAGCAAAATTGGGCAAGTCTTCCCACAGGGTGGCAGTTTCAGATATAACTCCCCAAAGTGGGAAAATGCTGAATAGCTGCCTGACAATATTAGGCAAGTCTTCACACGGGGTGGCAATTTTGGGCATCACTCTTAAAAGCAGCCTGGCAATATCGGTCAAGTCTTCCCACGGGGTGGCAATTTCAGCCATCACTTCCCAGAGTTAAAGAATGCTAAAAAGTTGCCTCGAAAATATCGTGCAGGTCTTTCCACAGGGTCCTGGCGATTTTGGGCATCACTCCCCAAAGTGTAAGAACGCTAAATAGCTGCCTGGCTATAACGGGCATGTCGTCTCACGGGGTGGCTATTTTGGGCATCACATCCTGAAGAGCAAAAACGCTAAGGAGCTCCCTGACAATTCCGGACAAGTCTTCCCACGAGGCGGCCATTTTCAGCATCATTTCTCAATGTAAAAAACGCTTAGTAGTTTATGTCAATATTGGGCAGACCTCCCCACGAAGTGACAGCTTCGGGCATCACTTCCTAAATTAAAAATATAATATTATTTTAATGAGATTTTTGTTATAGCGCGCTCTTGCTTTCTCTAGTATGGATAATATGGATAGCTGAAAAACAAGTTATAAATACGTTCTTATGAAACATGAAAAAAGGAGTTTCAGGGGATTACTTGATTTATGAGAAATCTATAATATTACATATATTGGCCGTCTTATTACAAACTATGTTTGATTTCGAAAAAAAACATCACATTTCACTCTGGACAAATATCGAAATTTTCATACATGACCTATACTTATTTAAAGTAAATGAACAAGAATTATTTGTTCACTACTAGAAAGTCATTATTATGCACTACAATATTTCCTCAATAAATCTTCGTTTCTGTTAATTCAATAAAGTGTGATTATTGAAATTTTTGTTAAAACGATCTCCTACTGTTGCCCAATCGCTCGTCAGTTTTGGGTTACCATTATTTTGAATTACACTACAAAATTAACTATTATACATCAATCGATAGTGACTTTTCAACTCATTAATTTTAACGACTTTCAGAAAGAGCTTTCTACACTTTTATGTGATGTCCAAAATTGCCACCTTGTGAAAAGACTTGCCCAATATTGTCGTGGAGCTTTTCAGCATTTTTTCACTTTGGAGAGTGGTCCCCAAAATTGCCACCCAGTCGAAAGACTTGCCAACTATTGCCTTGCAGCTAATTAGCATTTTTTGATTTTGGGGAGTGATGCATAACATTTTCACCCCGTGGGAAGACTTGCCCAATATTGCCTCGCAGCTTATTAACATTTTTTCACTTTGGGAATTCAAACCTAAAATTGCGACTTCGTGGAAAGACTTGTCCAATATTGCCAGGCAGCTGCTTACTGTTTTTCTTAATTTGGGGAGTGATGCCCGAAATTTCCACACCGTGGGAAGACTTGACCAATTTCGCCTTGCAGCTAACTAGCATTTTTTTACTTTGGAACGTGATGTTCGAAATTGCCACCCCGTGGGAAAACTTTCCCACTGTTGCCTTGCAGCTAATTAGCATGTTTTCATTTTGATGAGTGATGCCCAAAATTGCCACTTTGTGGGAAGATTTGCCCGATATTGCCTTCTAGCTTATTAGCATTTTTCCACTTTTGAGAGTGATGCCCAAAATCACCACCCCGTGGGAAAAGTTTCCCAATATCGCCTTGCAGCTAATTAGCGTTTTTCCATTTTGGGGAGTAATGTCACAAATTGCCACCCAATGAAAAGATTCACCTGATATTGCCTCGCAGCTTATTAGCACTTTTTCACCTTGGGAGTGATGCCCAAAATTACTACCTCGTTGAAAGACTTGCCCAATATTACCTTGCAGCTAACTAGCTTTTTTTCACTTTGAGGAGTGATGCCCGAAATTGCCACCCCGTGGAAAGACTTCCCCAATATTACAAGGCAGCTTCTTAGCGTTTTCTCACTCTTGGATGTGATGCCCAAAATTACCACCCCGTGGAAAAAATTGCCTAGTATTGCCAGGCTTCTATTGAGAGAGTATTTCATTTGCAGTATTTTATCTGCTACAAAACAGACATTTCCTAATCCTTTTCAGTGTTTTTCAATATTCTTTATGATAAGACGGCATTTCTCCTATTGACAGCATCATTCATAATGAGTATTTTATCTGTTGTGAAACATAAATTTCCCAAAGGCCTCAGTTTTCAAAGAGAATAGTTTAAACATGATTTTATAATCATGAATTTCTCGCATCAAGTTGCAGATAAGTGTATACTTTTAACAAAGGATAATACAAATAATAATATAGCTTTGGATAGGATTGACACTTCTGTTGACCAAAAGCATACCCCCGGAAAAGTTTCAGGCGATGTATGGAGATCGGGTGCATGGAATGATAGAGATGTCAATGATCTTAAGAAAAAGATATTGAGAGATCCATGCGTGTTAGCAAGTTAGATATTTTATTTGTACTGGAAACAAAAAAGAAGTGATGTGAGGTAAGAAAGATAGAGAACATACTCGAACTTTGGTCAGGAGTAGATAATAAATCATATTGTACGCTCTAGCTGATAGTGACAGTACGAGTGTAAAAGATACCTTCTGAGACTCAGTAAATGATATTATAGGCACTTGCAATCCTAAATAAAGAATAATTTTACCTGGAGATGTCAATGGCTGGGTTGGTGTGTAACGCGAAGGTTCCAGCAGGGTACTGTGTCATTTCGGAGACCCAAAAATGAACGGTAACGGGGACGAATTGATTAGCTTATGCTCAGAAAAAGGCTTGTTCATTACAGATACTCAATTCAGATATAAAATGAACTACGATGTATACTTCGTGCAAAAGCGGAAGACACATTCTGATCGACTTTCTTGTAGCGGATGAAAGACTGAGGCGCCTTGTAAGGGACACAAGGCTTATGACAGGTTCTAAATGCGAAACGACTCATTGCCTTTCAGTTCTGAAAATGAATCAAGGTCAAGGGTGGAAAAGAACAACTATTCATAAGTCGAAGCAAACGCGAATCAGAATAGAGAATTCGCAGAAACCAGACGGACAAATAGTGTATTGTGAAAAGTCTGCCATCATGTTTATATCTCACCTCACTTGGTAGCGACGTTCCATCACTTTGATATCTTGATGGAATCTTGTTCCATGCTCTTCACTGTAATCACTCAAATTCATTGGAAAATAGTCAGTATGGGAATTTAATACATGTAACTTCAAGCTCATATTACCTCCCATTTTACCGAAATTATGTATCATATTTTTCATAATTTTGTTGCAATTATCGCTCTTGTGGTTCCCTTAAAGTTTTTAACAACTTTTTTGAGGCTTAGCCAAGCTGTTTTTTGCACTTTGTTCATAGTTGTGACGCAATTTTGATCCCTACACATTTTCCGGATTTGAGGTCCATCGAATATTCCTGCTTTTAGTTTTGCATCGGATAGTTCTGGGAATTGTCCTTCAAGATATATGAAACAGCTATCTTCTTCTTCTGATGCTAAAACAAACTGCTTCACCATGCCCTGCTTTATATGCAAAGGTGGCAGTAAAACTCTCGCCGGATCCACTAGTGGGAGATTGATGATGTTCTCTTATCCTGGATCAAAAGTTTCTCTGGTTGGCCAGTCAATCTTTTAATAACGATTAGGTCGGTCTCTACTATCCCACAAGCATAGGAAACATGGGTCTTTAACGTTACCTGATTGCTAACCCAGAACTGTTCGCAGTATTTCGAAATACCCACAAATTCGCAAATTGTGTTCTGAATATTTCAATTTATCCAATACTAACTTGATATTGTCGTAATTCTCTTCCAACGTAGTTGAATATGCTACCGGTATGGGAGCAAAAACATTCGTATTGTGAAGCAAAACAGCTTTTAAACTTCTCTTACAGGATTCTATGAATAGTCTTCATTCGATGACTCTGTAAATTCCTGGTTTCAATTCATCCATCAATCCATTTATATCGTGACAGTAAACTAAGGAAGGCTCTTTTTCTTTTATGGAATATTTCCTGAAATCTCTTTGTCTATTCCTATAGTCAGTCGCTTTCACATTTTTTCCACCAAGTTTTTCTCTTTGAGTACAGAAACCGAAAACTCACTTGTTTCTTCGGATAGTCCTAAATCTCTGATGAAATCGTTCTTCTTCTGAAAAAAGTTGTGGTTTCTTTTTTTTACTTCCTACATATTCGTCGTCAATGTCAGATTGACTGGAGCGATCTTCTTCGCTAGCGTCTTCTTGAAACTCTAAACTTCCCTGAGAAGAAATACATCCGATTCCTCCAATACCTCCCTCATCTGTATTGAACATCTTGATTATTACTTTATTATTATTACTGTCGGAACATCGACGTAAGCAATGCTTCTTTCATTTTTTTGTTGAATCCAGTTACATCGTTCTTGCAGAAAAAGCAATCGTCTTCACAAGTGGGTTCTGCCCATAAAGTCGGACTTTTCAACTTCAGATCTTCAATATTTTTACTTTAATGCCAACGAGTCAGTTGTGATCTAGAATTGAAATTGATCGTCCCTTTTATGGATTGAGTCGTTATTTACCTCGTTCTTCGCGATCGGTTATTGTATCTTCTCCACATTTGTGCATGAAACTTCTGAAACTAGTGCTTGAACCACGGACAACTGTAGTTTATGGATTATGAATTCTGTTTTCGTAAAATTCTTTCGGCTTCAACGAATACATTCAGATCATATATCTCGCGCTTGGCACCCGAATAAAGTATGTCCAAATCGCGAAATTTTCTATATAATCGGAGAGCTGGATCGACTAACCACAATTAAATGATACCCTAGTAAAGCCAATCATTTCCTCAAACACGTGAAAATGTTCATTTGTTTACACGAAGTTAATAACAAATTGCTTCGTTTCGAATTCGTGACACGAAATTTTCATCGGACGGGGGAGTCTTACACCGTTAAAGTGTCGACAAACTTTCAGCGGAGAAAATGTTTTTAATACTAAAAATAAGTTTATGACGTTTAAACGAACCGAATATGCCAATAACTTTTGGATGGCGATTGTTTAAAGCGTTGCGCTTGGCGCGCCGACAGCGAGCGCCGTGCGCGATATAATCACAGGAAACTTTGAATCGTTTTAAGTACGCATACTTCTTATTTTTCACATATATTACATAAGACTTCTTATTGTATAAAACCTTTTGTATCATTTATAAACATCTTTTCTTTCTTCGTAATTCATAGATAGAATAATATTCAATAAACATTATATACTATTTTCCACAGCCGCCGAGTAACAGAAAGAAATATAATTATCATTTTTTTCGTTATACTAATGTCACAAAGTACCGAGGACTTTACGAAAACTAATTTTTCCGAATCGACTTCCTTGAAGAGTTTCCAGGCACTTTTGTTGCGATTCCCACTGGCTTCTCGGCAACTGCAGGAGAGATTTTTTTATCTATCTGAACACAATAAATTTTGTTTTTTACCTTGACTTCCGCTTTTTTTGGCTTCGTTTTTTTATCGACATTTGTTGCCATTCCTTCAAAAACCTTGTCAAAAAAAGATCTCCCTTGAGGGTTCAAGTACTTGTACAAAAATTTCACGTTCGTTATTATCGCTTTTGATATTCCGTGGTTCTCAAGTGCAGGGGAATTATTTAAATTGTCCATTGTGGCGGAAATTTGTGTCAAAGATTACTTCGGATTTTTATCGTACTTTCCGAAAACTTCTACCTCTCTCTTTGGGTAGTAGATTATTTTGACCGCGTTTCTTATCTGTAGATCTTTCAAAGTTTTCGCTTCGGATTTCAAACAAGCCTCGAAATCTTTCACGCTCACATCTGTTGCTTTTACCACAATAAAAGAAGAAGTTTTTGCATTTTCGATCATTTTCAAATATTCATCTTCCGTTTCTATCGTCTCCATCTCTTTTCTGAAACGACCGTACTTCGCGAAATTACGTTCGCATTCACAGTATGAATGACCACGAACAGGGTATGTACATGTATTGTACTTACGTTTTCAACGTTTTCGACAAAAGCAACAGAGAATGGAAAACAAGTTAATTCTTGTTCTGACCCCCGCAAGCGTCCGAGAATAATATTATTCTCTCGTAATGATCAAATTTTATTTCCTCCTGAATTGTATGCCAAAGATAATTGCAAACTGTGTTTGCGCCTTTTTCAATTGTCCTTTGAAAAACGTGCACATATAACTGGGACCAGGTTCTTTAAAATTATGTACATTCAAAATGTGTGGCCACCACAATCGACGATAAAACTGTTCAGAAACAGGTAATGACAATTAATTGAGCTTCAAATTTGGATTTTTGTAATATTGTAGCTTTGATTTTTCACTGCCATAATGCGAAGGAGAATGAGGAATGCTCAAACAGTGAAGCTCAATTATTCGTTTCACATCGTCTTCTGAATTCATTGCCCGATTTTCGTGTTTCCCGCGCTCATCTTGCTAGGTTTCGCCGGCGACAGTTTTCTTTTGAATCGTTTTAATTCGAGACTGATCCAATCCTAACAAATTTATCAAGAATGGCCGATTTGCAACGCGATGTATTGTTGAGGAATGGAAAGTGTACTCCCACAACGTGAATTTTTTTTCACGAATTCCTTGGATTCTTCTGGTGCTGCCTCACCTTCATGCTCGTGCTCAAGAAGACGTTTTGATGAAAGTACTCTTCTAAATTCCAAAAAGCTTCAAAGTAAGCTTCATGTTCCTCTGCACTGAAGTTGAGATTGAATTTATTCGCTTCGCAGCATGAAAAAACTTTCACGAATTGCTTAACAGGCATTAGATGACCTGACCTCGAAACATACTGCTGACCTTATTTGCAAAATTTAAATCTTTCATATCGTTCTAATCAATATAATATAAATGAAATTTCAAAAAATGATTTATTGAATCATGTATCTATACTGTGAAAGAACTATTCTTTTTATGCTGTAATCCTCTCATGTCGTACAATTTCATACATAAATTTTTTTATTTAATTTACTATTATTGTCATCACTTCAATGATTTTCACTTTGATTTTGACTTGAATTGATAGTTCTGAATAATTTCAATAATTTTTTTTTCTTTATTGTTTATTTTTGAGGAACTTGATTTTTTCGTATTTTATATTTGATATTCTATTAATAAGACTACTCGTCAATACGGATTATCCTATGAATGTACAATGCTGTTCAAAAATCAAGTTATAATATTTACCGCGTTTCTTGCTGTTTTTCTGACATTGTCTTTCCATGAAGCGACGTTTCGGGAAGGTTTGCGTCCTTCTTGAGACGGTTCTTCAAACGCCATTGTGCAAAATGACATCACACCATTTATTTACGAGAACAAAATTGAGAATAATTGTTTATTACTCTTTTCAAGACAAAAAACGTAGTGATCGTCTTCACTTGTGCGGGAAAAACGATATGCCTACGAAATTGTTATACTGAATTTTTTTAGATAATCCCTAGCCTTCTCCTCTTTTTTCTTTTTTTCAGCATTCTTTTTTTCTTCACAAATGACGTGAAACTGCACTGCAGTTCCGCCATATATGTTACCGTTGTAAAAGACAAAGGGCCCAAGGGAGCGAGAGAGAGGCGCTGCGAGGTCAGTGGAGCAACTCCAAAACAACGCAGGAGCTGCAATGCTACTTTTTCAATCAAAGATCAAATTTGGTGGTCTCTCTAAATAGCGCACAAAAGACCCTAATTGAAATAATTGAAGATAAACAAAACAGGTTTTTTCAAGATAACGTCTCAAACAAACAGTTTAGATAATAAGTAAAACATAGATTTTTGGGCGTCATTCTTTGCTTGGGACAAAAGGTAAATCAATTTAACCAAAGTGATTGAGAAAAAGATAAAGATACGAGAAATTTGCATTCCAAAAAGGTAGCGGGAACCTCACTGAGCGTTAAACGTTTTAGGACAAAAGATAAAAGGGAACCTCACAAACCTAAGTCAAAAATGTTTACCGTAATTTAAAAAAAGCGATAATCCACAAAAAAAGGTAAAAGACAATAAGGTATCTAAAGATAAGATAACCCGAACGAAAAATTGATAAAGGTCATAATAACAATACCAGAAAAAAGATAGTAAAAGATAATAAAAAGGTAATGAGATACCAAAATAAGTAAAAGGTAAGCCGAAATTAAAAAGATAAAATTAGGGTCAACAAAACTACTAGCTCAGCCATAAACATAAACAGCGGAGGAGGGAGGGGGGGGGTCACGTTATTACAAAGCTCATGCTTTGACCCGAGAATCAACAATAGTTTATCCAACATTTAAGAGAAATCTAACAAAAGGACATATTTAGAGGGTTGAAAGAGAAAACAATAAAACCATATAAAATATATAAACGAGAGAAACGTAGATACAGGGATCACGGCAACAATAAATCGCAACAATAGGATACTTTTCGTAAAACAAATAGAAAATTAAGGCAGGGTCGCAATTATATAATTTCGAAGGATCAAATATAGGAAATCTACCATAACATAATATAATTCGCAATGACGGGATTTTAGAAAGAATAACACTAAGGAAATCGATATCAAAAGGTCGCAAAGAGGAGATAAAAATAACAGGCAAAAGGAGGGTTTTGGTTCGACAAATAGGCAAAGGGGGTTCGCAATCTAAATTTATAAAATACATATAATAACGTGGTAAAATATATAGAATCTTATAAACGTGTATATGCGTGATTCTCACCAAAAGCGGCAATTTCGTGCCTGGATCATTAAAATGTTAATAGTGATGAAAATGGTTTTTTTTGCTTAGATATGTGTATGGTGATGTACCATACACGTATGCAACGTGGTCACGCAGGATCACTTAATTTTTTTCATGAAAAATGAAGTTGCAAAATTATAGGTATTATTCAACCAGCTTATTTTAATTAAATATATATGGCTTATTACATAGTATATTGAATGAATGTAAACTATAAATACCAAAATTGACAAAAAAGTACGTTGAAATCTTATTCAATGGCAAAAATATGTCCGGGAACGGTACATGCCAGTGGAGATTACACTTACAATATCAATTTGAAAAAATATATAATAGAAATCCTTCATTTTATTCGTTCACATGAATCAACATTCATGTAACATTCAATCAACATTAGTAGATTAAGTGACTATATTCTCTACTTAATTGTGTAACGAATCTCATAACGTTCGCAATATTTTTATAGGAGATATCGCAGTTTCAGTATTGAAAAAATTGAATTTATCAATTGACCAAAAGTGGATATATTTTTTTTTTGAGAAAACTAAAAGCCGCATAAAAAAATGGTTCTCTCAAAAGAGATGCGAAATGACAAGCTGAACCCAAAAAAATTTTTCATTTACCACTTTCACGACTTTATGTTTTTCACCAATTTGGACAATGCTTTTACGCGATCTCGCGCGCTCGGGAGTTTATTCGATCCGGCTCTTTAATTGTTAAATGCCATCTTTGCTGGTTTTTTCGAAAGTAATCGGTTTTATTTTACCCAAGTATATAGAAAAAGTTGAACTGTATGTTTTATCAATTTCTGAACCTAAGTCTGGGACTTTGCCTCTAGACGAAAAATTTTGCCGTTAAACATCTTATTGTATCCTGTCATTTTTCCTTGAATTCAAATTTGTTATCTCTAATGGCCTTTTTCACGATTGAAATGAAAAATATGTGTCTGATTTGAAAATAGTCAATAAGAAATTTGTAGATCTTTTCTAGGTGAACAATTTCGCTGGTCAACAAAATTTCAACTATGAATCTGTGGAATAAAACACATTATTATCGACGTTCTTTTGTGCACTCAAAATGATAAAGATCATGATACTTAAAAAAATAATGAACCTCCTTCCATGAATCTTGGGCGATTTTTTTCGATTTTGTAAGCTGAAAAAAAACAAAACAAAAAAAGAAATTCATTCTACCACTCGCCGTTCTTGAAATATAGTAGTATACAGTATAGTATATAGTAGTAGAATCGAAAAAAAACACACTTTCTTGCCTCTTTTCGCAAACGCATACAACTTTAATGAAAATTTTAAAAAATTCTCAAAATTTGGCGAGCAGACACGATATCTTGAAAAAAGTTGCAGATAAATTGATAAAATGTGAAGGGCTTATTTTCACCACTAATAGCTCAAAACTGACATGAGGATTTTTTAAAATATTGAATTTGACATTTTGCATGCATTTTATAATATTTTGAAAATGGTTTTCTACAGTAGATTTTTTTTCCATTAACATAATTGAAAGTTGATGCGAAAGTAGAGAAGACCTTGATTCAAGACGACACGAATAACTTATATGTAATAATACATTTCAATGAAGAGTAGGGAAGTTGCGGTCATTTATAATATTTAAAAATTTGGATTTTTATAGTATTTTTAGAAATAGGACAAAGGCTCATATTGAAAATATTGAAAAAATTGAGTTTTCAAGATTTTCAAACTCCCTTTAAGATTCTGCAAATTTAATTTAACCGTGGTTTTTGACTTCAAAGAAGGAAAACTGAAAGAGCGAACCTTTTCGGCTGGAAAGGGAGCAAATTCAAAAAGTCAAGAATTTTTCCGACTTGGAAGAGGAAAGATTTAAAAAGGAATCAACTTTTCGACTTGGAAAAGTGAACTTTTCAAACTTTTATCATCCTGAAAGCCACATCGTGTAAACATCGTTAGATCTGAATTCTTGTAGCCTAGAATTTGAATTTTATGATTTTAGAATCGAACAATATCCGACCTTTTTAGAATTGTTCAGTATTTTATATTTTACTTCTTTATGCTTAAACTTTGCAATTGAAACTTCATTTTTGATTCAAAAGATTGAAGTAACGTTCAATTTGGAATGACTAAATTTTGGGCTGGCATAAAATCTTAACTTCAATGATTTCGAACCCTTCAAATTCAAGTTTTTGAATGGTAAATTCTTAATTTTCAACAATGAATAAAACTTCCTATTTTTAAGTCTTTTAATTCTAAATACAATTATGAAGGTTTGAATTTGAAGCTGCTCAGTTTCTAAAGTTTGATTTTTATATTGTTATCTTGAATTTAAATATCAAAAACTATAAGGTTATGAAATCTCAAATTTTGATAGTCTCATTTGCGAATTTTGTTCTTTTGTAACAATTAGAGCAAAATTTAAGTCATGGCACTGCAGTAAAGGAGCAGTTCAGGATAACTCTGCAGTAATGTCCAATTTTCTTCTCTTAGTAAAGATCAAAGTTGTAAATTCAAGTTTTTGTTTTAGCTGTTCCCCGAAATTCTTAGACTTCGCATTAGTGTTCTATGCATTTTCAGAGGCTGAAAAGTTTTTTTTTTTTATATTTCACCCCGCTCTTATCTTTACTATACTTCAAGAATGGCAAATACTACAACGAATTTATTTTTTTAGTTTCCTTCAATATTTAAGAACGAAGAAAGTCATCCATCCCTTGTTCAAGAAAGTCATTTTTTTCAGATCACGGTTTTCGTGAAAACCTAATTTCGAGTGTTTTTTCTTCGTTTTTTGTGATTATCTTGAAAACCGTTAAGCCTATCTGCAAATTGAGAGGGTCGTTGGATTTAGTTCTAAAAACGCATCAAAAACATTTTTCATATGTTTTTAGAAAATGATCTGTATCCTACGTCAAAATAGTAACAACATAGGTTTTCTGTAGAGCTTACAGAATTTTCTGTCATTTTTACAGAATTTCTAGGTAGCTCACATATTTACGGATATTTTTTGTATATCTTACAACACTTTTCAGTAAATCATACAGAAAATTTGGTAAATACACATAGAAAAAAAATTGACCGTAATATAGTACATGGGGTGAAGAAAGGAAACAATCTTTTTACATAACATGGAGGAGGTCTGTGCCGCATAAATACTATCCGTTAAAACTGAAGACAAAATTAAGTAATTAGTTTTTTCTCATTACAAGTTAATTCCTGAGCATCCTTATAAATACTCTTTTTGATCTCTTCAAGAAATGTGAGCTTCGTGTAATTGCAGGTTTTTAGATTACAACAGTTCAGAGAATATAAATGCTTTAGTCAATTTTTTAGGAAGTTAGTATTTAATCCAAATATGATTCTGCAAATAATATTGTGCATCTGCGGCAAACGAACGTGCAGTAGATAGGAAAGAATTCCATACAGCTTTCAATTGAAAGAAAGACCAAGTACTTCGATTTTCAAACACGTGTGTTATTATCATACTCGATAAACTCTGATCATTTTAAGAGTCAATAAGTTCCAGATTGAAATATCATAAAGCTTGACGTCAGCACAGTTTTATTATATAAGTACACAAAACTTCCGTAATTCTCCTCCCGTAATTATACAGGGTATCCAAAAGTTGTTGTTTGGTACCCGGATCTCCCGCAAAAAGATACAGCTGTAATTGTCCTTCGAAAACTATGCAGCAATAAAAAAATTCTTATAAGTCGTAAATTGTCATCAAATTTAAATAAATTATTTAAAATCATGACTTTTAACTACTTAAGACTGATTCTGATGCATATTTTAATTTAATATCATTAGAAAGTATTTCTGAATCATTGTTTTTTTATTTCATAATCAGTAGATTTTACTTTTATAAATGATTTCTCCTACAACTCGCATATATAGTGCATTATTCTACAATTATTCTCACTAAAAATATAAAATTTTCCTCTGATTAGACTGGGACATTGGCAAATTTTAGTCTTATTGGACGGTAGTTCAGGAAAAAAATGTTTGTGACTGTAGAAAAATTCCGTCAAAGGGATGAAGGTGAAATTTTGTATATGGAAGTAATTGTTGAAAATTCAAATGAAGGTTTACAAGTCTACTTTTCTCCTTGTAAAAGAAGCCTTTCTTTATGTACTTATCTTCCAAGATAAATTGAAAATTTGAAAATGGACGCATTAAATTTTCGCATTCGCTTTCGAGAGGCTCCCACTTTCATTCAGAGAATCTTTTCAGAGCTGGAATGGACGAATTACGATCCATTGGGTGGAGCCTACAAAGCACAGACCTAAAAGCGAACTTGCATCAACATTCCGCTCATGCGCAGTAGAGACCATTGCACTGTCAAAACATCAGTTAATTTTAAATGAGAGATTTATATGTAAAAAATCATACTACGAAATCTTTACTGTTGGTCCAACAATACCTATTGCTTACAGCCAATTACCAGATATTGAACAATTTTTTTCTCTAGGAAAACATCACCGGAACACAATTTGCTAACAACTAAGTGAATCAGCGTCTGTAATGAAAAAATTACTCGCAACAGCATCATTTTCTTGCCTGATGAAGGTCTGCAATTCTACATTGTTCATGCTATCATTGTTAATCAAAAAAACGAATTTCAAATCGTGATTCGATATCTCTACAACACCAATTTTAATGACCATTATCATGCTTATGAAGCAGAGGATGTAGAATTTTTCTCTTGGGATGTATTAACATCAAAAAGCGTCACCAAAGATTGACTTTCCTCGAGCCATAAAGTACACGACGGTCACGACATTACAAAAAAAATTGATGTAGTCATTTCTGTATTATCTACTTTATATTATTCTTAACTTAATAATATATTATCGGTAGTCACTAAGAATTGTATATAATGACGTATATAATATAGATTGTTCTAATCTACTATATTTGTTTTTGATTTCAAATGAAAAAGGAAATTCATTCACTTGAAGCTCTATCGGCTTGAGGAATACATTCTCATCATATTATTCGTGCTTGGTTCTCCGCGCTCACCGTATGATATATACAAATGAAAAGTGAAAAAGGTGATTAAAAAATTATCTTGATGATTTACTATTTGTCCTATAAAGAAATATTTAACGGCGATTTTTCTTGACTCTTTAAAAGCACAAATTCTACTGTCTTAAATTTTTTTCTTATCTCACGTCGTCTGGCTCAAAAATTGAAATTAAAATATTCCAATATCATTTTCCATACTTAAGAAAAAAACTATGTTTCCTACTGAAAAATGTCCAGAGGAAAGCTTATAGGTCTTCGTGAAGCAACAATTTTGATATCTGAACTTTTTTCATATGTCGCGTTCTTTGGCTCAAATTTTGAATTTTCGATTTTTCAAGAAAATTCATGAAGTTATTATGACAATCTTATAGGGCCTCCAAGAAGCAACGATTTCTTCTTCTTGACTTTTTTTTATATCGTGAATTGCTTGTCTCAAAATTTTCATTTCCGTTACTTTTTTTGAATTTTGTAAATGATATAACTCTCATAATTTTCTTTTTATAGAAAAAAGTCACGATAATGAATTGTTGGACTTTTTGCGTGCTACAAATAGCTTCAAATTCAGTAGTAGTAATTACCTGTTTCAAAACAAAATTATATGATTGCAGGTGAGGCTGATGACTCAAAACAATCGAGGGAAGCGAAAAGTTGCCCACAAAGGTCGAAAAAAGAAAAGAGCAAAAGAAAAACAAACTTCTTGAAAGTAGGAGAGCGCTTCAAGTCTTATAAGCAATTATAAGCACCAGTAGATCAGCTCCAGAAAGAGCAACATGTTTTTCTTCACCATAGAAAAGCCGAATTATTGGACAAAAAAAAAGTGAGGAACTCTAATAGATATTACGCACCAAGACTCAAATATTATACAATTACGTTTGGCTGTGATAGAGGAACTCATAATAAGTTTGAGTGGAATGGAAAAAGAAAGGTCAAGGTAAGTGTTCTATAATTACATATTTATAGTGTCAAGTATAATCGCGAATATATGTTGTGTATACAATCGTATATATTGAATCATTTCGACCGCAGAGGTAAATGTAATTCGGCAACACTATAGTTGACGTAAAAATTTCCTACTCAAACTTACCTTAATGAATTCTTTGAATAGTGATTATATATTTCTAAAAATTTAATATACAGGTATTTTTATAATGCCAATTTGAACACAGATTTTGTATACATTAGTTCAATAAGCAGAATTTTATCTTCAATTTCAAAAACTCTCCATGATGTTTGTGTGTACCTCATTTACATAAGAGCATGACATCGAGAATTCTTTTGCAGTACTCAACACAAACAATGTTAAGCTTCGTTTACGTTTACTGCTAGCAAAGATGGAAAATATCACGCTCTCGGAGATATTGATGAGGAAGACTATTACGAGTGCTCAAAGTTATATTTCTATGAACTAAATTTTTATTCAAGATATATAATATATTTTGCACTCATTTGTCATGAACCTAAAATGATCTACTTTTGTTGTTGAATAATTTATTATATGTAGAATACTCTCGAAATTATGATATTTTTTTTTTGCAGAATGAACATAAACATAAATATAGTTCACGAAGATTAAGTGAAGAGATACAGGCAGAAATTATTCATCTCTTGAACCCAGGAGCTAATGAGAAGAAAATCAAAAATTATTTTGAAGAGAAGACAGAGCAGCT
This sequence comes from Melikaiella ostensackeni, assembly GCA_032362435.1. Taxonomy (NCBI): domain Eukaryota; kingdom Metazoa; phylum Arthropoda; class Insecta; order Hymenoptera; family Cynipidae; genus Melikaiella; species Melikaiella ostensackeni. The sequence goes on from JAUMHM010092147.1 coordinate 20,181, forward strand.
TATTCTCTTGAAGGATATCAGTAACATTGCTGCAAAATTGAAAGGGTCAAAAACTAAGTTGTCTGAAGGAGTGGACGAATCAAAAGAAAAATGTGGTAAGTTGTATCGTTTTAAATAGAATTAATAATATATGAAACATACGCTGAAGAAAATTTCAGGTAAATTGTCAACTAAGCTTACTTATTTGGGAAAGATAGTTAATTCAACTGTTTTCTTATTTATGGGTAACTAAATACTATGCTAGGTTGACTACTCCAATCATTTAAATTACTGAGAGAAATATATTGGGGCCTTAGGGAACTATAATGTGTAATTGGAATAGCTGTGATAACTTGGCATAACTTTTTACTGCTTTTCTCAGTTGCATCAACTGAAAAATTGGTTATTTAAACTAAATTTTTAGTTAATGTAACTAAGAAAAGTAGTAAAAGTGAAAACATTTATTCCAAATACCTTTTTTAGTCCCCAAGGGTTTCAATGTTTTTTTTCAATGAAATTGAATGGTCTAATTACTCATTCTAACTAAAAATTCAGTCACCCACAAATAATAAAGTATTTGAATTAACTATTGTCTTCCACTGAATGAAATTAGTTAACAATTCACCAGGAATTTTTCGCAGTGTAAGCAGTGAAAATTTTATTGAAAATAATGAGAATTAATGTGTATATTTATTACATGCAAATAAATGCTGGCGTTGATTGCTACATACCTGTATATCAAGTTTTCAAAGACTTCCAAAGGCCTTTCAGTATCGACTGAAAAAATGAAAGCAACGTTTGAAAGTTACTCGGAGTTGGTGGAATTGGATGCCACGTATGAATTGCTAAAGTTTAGGATGCCCGTTTATTTGTGGGTTGTAGTAGATGGTTAAGAAAAAAGTGAAATCGTCGGCGAAGGCATATTAGTCAAGGATGATCGAGATACTTTGAACTGGTTAATGGATGCTTTTAAGAGGACTGATCCATCAAGGAAAAAAATAGAGTGTTTCATAACAGAAAATGACCTGCTGGGAAGAGATGTTATAAAAGAAGCTTTTCCTAATGCCAAAGCATTCATCTGTATCTTCCATACACTCAGAACATTTAATACAGAAATTCATTGTGAAAAATTTGACATTACGCCTGGTCAAAGGAACACTGCGGAAGCAATTCTCGAAAAGATGGTCTACTCTGATAATGAAGAAAAATACATGCAATTATACGGGAAGCCTAAAAAGATGCCGCAAACTATTGTCGATCTTTTTGAAAAGAATTGGAATTTCATCCGACAGGAATAGACAATGGACAGGAATGGACATTGAATGGAGAAAAAAGTTCACAACTACGTCTGATGAATGCGATTGCCGTCATTTTGTCTCCGTGGGTCTTCCATGCAGGTAAAGTGTAATTTCGTTTTTTTAAATGTATTCAATTTATTTATTTTTCGAATTTTGTTCAAGTTTGTTATCTTTACAGGCACTTGTTTGCCGTAAGGAACAAAATAGGTTAAATCAAATCAATCAAAGTCTGTGTCTCAAACGTTAGAGGAAGGATCACCTACTTTTGTATCATGGAGCTTTTGGACCTAAAAGTACAGTTCAGAAGAATGGAACTGTTACTATATCTACAGCCGAGGTTTTACAAACGATTCCTTTAGAAAAAGAACAACTAGTGAATGTTCACCTGAAAACTGAGTTGTTAAACAGCCTTGCTGCCGAATCATCGGGGCAACAGCTTATTCTTCGTAAAGAAATTATTGACTCTTGTCATTAAAGCTTGAAAAGATGGCAATAATGTTATGGTTGACAAATCGAGTAAAAATTTTCTTCTGTATCAAGAGTAGGCGAAACGAAAATGATGAAGGATGTTACGAGAAAGACTGTTCTAAGTAAAAATTAGAAATTTCGGAAAATTCGATTCTGGACTAAAAATCACTAAAATCTCAGCCCACATTGCTGCTGGGATATTTTATGAAGGTTACACCTCCATTCTGAGAATGATGAACGCGTTGGATATAATTGTTGGCACCCACTCCAAAGTTTTCGCCGAAAACACCGATATGGCGCGGGTAGCGAGGCAGAACCGGGTGAGTCTTTCTGAAACAAAAGCAACTCGTACAGCCCGAAAACAGCAGCAGATGGAAGATAACCAATTTTTCGAGGAAGTTGAAGGTCTATTATATGCGCCTGGAATCGCCGATAGATCGGTAAGCCACTTAAACTAATAATTTTATTGTATTGAAACTTTAAACGCGATTATCTCAAAACTGCATTTTCAAAAACTGCTCGTGCTGTAGCTCAAAAAGTAATTGATCGATCTGGCTGAAATTTTAGGAGGTTTCTGTCTATAACATTATGGGAAGGATATACCTGAAGTTTTAAGGATATCACGTGAATAAATTACTTTTTCGGGTTGAAAATTGTCGAGAAAACAGTCCAAAATTTGAACATTTGATTAAAAGGCCTACTTAATTTTTAATTTCATACGTGTTTATAATTTTATAGGTTCATGCTTCCCCTACACATGTCAGTCATCGAATTTTTTTTTCTGTTTCCGATTAATAGAGAAAATTTGACAAATGCAGCACTTTTCGATGTCACGCAAAAAGCATTTCAAGGAATACCATATAATGCTGCCATTTTGTTTTGTGAAAAAAAAATGTTTTTCAACACCTGAAAGTTGAAATAAAATTATGTCAAAATTTAAAAATGATGCGATTATTTGATCACCTTTAGAAAAATTCATAAAAAACTACTCATTTTCAGTCGTTTGAAGGGTTTTCTCTCCTTAATCGAGTTAGTAGTTATATAAGAATGCTGATGGTGAAATAATATGGGTTACGGTCAAAGTGACATAATCTACGAGTGATTTTTTCAAGAAATTGTATGGAGATAAAGCTATCGAGCATAGCAACTGTGATACAGAAAAGAATACGTTAGGCAATCCCGTAGCAAGTGGCGAAATATGAATTGGTATCCGCGACATTATATCAGCAATTAAAAATCTAAGGAATAATGAGGCTGCTGGTGTGCATGGTATTACTGCTGAAATGCTGAAGAGTGATGACCGATATGTATCTGTGTGGCTGTGCGAGTTGATGTGCAAATCAGATATAGCAATATATAATGGTAATAAGCCGAGTGTAAGTGTAAATGGAAAACTGAGCGATTGGATTGACAAATTGTAAGAATGGCTCTCTTAGACGAAAGAGGCATGCAGAGTATTGGTTTTAAGATTAACGTAAATAAAACAAAAATTATTGTGTTTGGAAGAAGGCATGAGACAACGGAATGAAGTGATCGCGGCCGGCATGCAATTCCTGCGGGGATTCAAAATGTAACTGATACTGCAAAAACCCAGAAAGCCTTCAAGAAAAACGGTACATGTCAACTAAAGGCATGGATTTTGACAACAGGTAACAGGACAGAAACGACTAGCGAAATCCTCGAACACTTCGTGCAGGTGCACTTCCCTGGTCTCGAGCCTGATCACCCATCAGGGATGGAGGTGGGGGGAGAGGGCGCCGTTAAGTCGAACTTCTCTTATGGCCCAAGTCATAGTGCAAGTGGGGATGACTGGAAGGTGGCTAATCGGGTAATAACACAATGAAAAATTAGGTGGGTCGTTCGGCGCTTCGATCTATTTAAGGCTACTGGGGACGCAGGTATCTTTCCAGTGTAATGAGACCAACGTGTACCATGCTTAGGGCGTGTATAGCTATGTCATACACCTTTTGGGCATGGAAGAAGGTCAAAGCGATCTTTATACCAAAGCCGGGGAGAGCCTCCTACGACGAGGCCAAGTTATTCAGACCGAAAAGCCCAACTTTTTTCATGTTGAAAACATCAGAAAAGTTAGTTGATTTTCATACGAAGGAGAAAATCTTATCGGATGAACATTTCACCGTTATCAATTTGCCTCATGCATTTACCTTCCACATTCTAAAAGCGGGGCTAACAGGAGATGTAACGGTTGAAGCGTTCCTAGATATGAAGGATGCTATCAGTAATATCCCTACGGAACCCATATATAATTATGCAAAGAAACATGGTGTGAGTATCACAGTAAATAGGTGGATGCGATCTATGCTGTGCTACAGGATCGTCCAATCGTCGCTCTAAGGTTGCAACGTGAAAGCGAGGGTGAAAAAAATATGACCGCAGGGGGACTCTATTTTCTACGCTTTGGGCATTCGTTATCGATGATTTGATTCGTAGAATAAATGAATCAGATTCTTACACGCAAGGTTATGTAGACGTCTTTGCTATCCTGATAGCGTGCAAATACACTCTAGTCAAATACATATAAAACGCTCCCAACATTATTGAGAATCAGTGCAACGACCGTAGCACATCTGCTAACGCGGATGAAACTGAACTAATAATCTTTACGAGACGCAGGAAACCGCCCGATCTCAAGAAACCTGAGATCTATAACAATACAGTCGACTTCTCAACATCAGCTAAGTATTTGGGTGTCACCTAAGCTAATCTGGAATGCCTCACTGATCTGCGTGCCAAGAACCAGTGCATAAAAATTCTGAGTTGCTCGACCTCTATGATACAGTGAAAATTGTATTTTAGCGCAATTTTAGACCTCTATATGCGGATCACAATAGGTTTCAAGAGGGTCTGCAGAGGGTTTAGTATTCTTCACTTATTTTACGCACACAAACCTAATTTTATAATAACCTAACCTAATACTACTACATAAAACGCACTTCACTAACGCTGAATATCGTGCGCTAAGTATATCAGTCGAAATGTTCTTTTTATACTAACCAACATAATTATTATCGCTTGTGAAAAACGACCAGTGCCGGGTCAGAAATTTGTAATGACCCGAGTCATACTTCATTATCTTATTTAAACCTCTAAAAATTTTTCTACATTTGTCATTGAAATGCTCATGACAGCTACCTCATTCGATTATTTTTCATGTAAAACATATTTCATGCAATATCAATGGTACTTCAAATGTATTACTGTATATGAAAATCCATGCTCTTAAATATAACAGAAGATATTGCAGAAGAATAGAGTAATATATTTTCGTCTTTTTTTGAACAGTTTAGGATTTCAGTTGTCTTATTTTGCAAGTATTTGTTCATAAGATTTGAATTATTTATTGTAAAAATTGATTTATTTCTTGAAGTATGATATCTCATTCATATCATCATTCTATAGCTGCAATATTCGACTCATGATTTAGATCCAAAACGTATATATTAATATATAAAAACTGAATGATCCTACTCCTACTCCTGTTAAACTCATTGAAGAGCTCAATGAGGAAAGCCTACGTCTCATGGAATGGGAATGGGACCTTCTTGGCAGGCGAGAAACGTTTCTATCGCTGACTTGCAGATGGCGAAAATAAGACTCAAAATTGTGGTTAACCACCTAGAGCCGAGGAAATAGCCAGATATCGGTCGAAATTTTGGGGTACCCCGCGATTATGGATGTTTGTCGTATGACTCTCAGGTTGCACAACTGCGCGGATATTTCCAAAACAGGTTCAACATCTTGCTCTACGCCTACGTCTGTAGAGTTGACCTGTATACCCTCTTAAAACATGCAGCTGTTGATTCTCAGAACAACGGTCATCACTATGCCGAAAAGCTAGCTGCTCAATGGCGGGCTTAACAGCTGCATAAACAACGCTTCCAAACATTAGAACTTCCTTACGTGAATATTGATGCTTCGAACCTCTGGTTAAGGCTGGGAGAACTCTTACTGGAGACGGAAGGATTTGTCATTGAAATCCAGTACAGGGTATCAAGACGTCTTTGAAAGATTTTGCCCTTTTTCCTCCTCCTCATAAAAAAAAAAAAAAAAAAAAAAAAAAAAAAAAAAAAAAAAAAAAAAAAAATGATGTTGCTGGGAACATTCACCAACGAATTGGCCTAAACAGTGGCTTACTGCAAAGATTTGAGCTTTTCTACAAATATAGGCCAAGTGAACTCATACTAGAAGACGAGCACCATCTCTTTTACTGGGATAGAACTATTCTGATTGACAACCTAGTCAGACAAAATCGTCCAGGTGTCCTCTGGTTAGATAAACGTGCTTAACGTTTAACCCCTTAATAAGAACATTATGCTCCGATACACTGAG